>UZAN01043196.1:19738-42992 GCA_900618425.1 Echinostoma caproni
TAGTATTATAAGTCACATGAGTACGCCGGGTCTGTCCTCGAGGTATTCCGTTCGTAAATCAGGAGACGATGAAGCCCGCCTACGAGGTCAGCATGCTATAAGAACCGTAATAAACAATGAAGTTGAAGTCTCACTGATATATTAAATACGAGTCAATAGTCGTTTATGCGCAATGAGGCTCCAGGACTCATTTAGTGTTCGGAAGGACACCAACACCAAAAGGTGTCTGTTCATCAGTTCCGCATGTGCACCAACCAACCGCAGTCCAAATTCACAAATGGTTGAATTTTACGACAAACTCATCAACCTTATTTTTTAGTTAGTTTCAATGCGCAGGTTGGAAAACTGAGCGCATTCGAAACCTGTCTAAGTGGCGGGGGGAGACATCTGCTCACCCAGACAACAGTGAACGACTACTTATATTCTGCGCGGATCACCGGTTGTTCTTAGATAGCACCAACTCCCAACACAGTTCTCGTCAGCCGGCTACATGGTGTCCTAGTTCAACGGGAAATTTGACCTAAACTGACCACATACCTGTAAGCTACCATTGGCGTGGTTTAGTATGAAATTGCAGATTCCATTGGACCACCTGCGTTGAGTCAGATCATGTGATTCACTCTTCAACTCATCAATCATCGGCAGAAATTGCCTCCTCAGTTAATTCATCATCGTCTGCGCGATCCATCCGTCTGCTCACGTTATGAGGAGAAGCTGGGATAGGAGCTAGGAGAATCGCGGCAAAGTGGAACAGACCAACAGTGGAATCAAATTAGATTTGCGAAGCACTCAGTAGCAAACATTGCTTGTGGGACCGAGCCCGAAGTTCGCCGAAGACATTGGATCTCTCAGAAATCACTAAGCCTGATGGATCGAAAGAGAAAGATCCCAATCTGCCAGGATCAGCATGAGGACCGATGGCGTCTGCAACATCAGCTCAGGAAGTACCTCGTAAAATAATACTTGAGGAGGTTTGATCCTAATAACTTTAAGCTTCATATAGGAGGGAAATAACACACAACAACCAAATGGGTTGCACCACTGATCCAACCCCGCTCACATAATGGGGCTAATGATATTTTCGGCTACAGCATTTTGATTCCGACATTTGTATCCACCGTGAGGTAGCCAATCCAGCTTTTTTGATATAGTTGGGGAGGGAAGTGGTGCATGGTGCCGTGCGTCGGATCAACATTCGCTAGATTCCAAGTCCCGCCCCATAATTGTTGCTAGCCTGAATTTTTTTTCGGTCGTTGCTTCGGTGACTTACATTTATTTCGCGCGGTAGTACTCAAGTACTCGCTCCGTTGCACACAATAGTCTGATTATGTTTGTGACAGAAAAGTAGCTTCTTCGAACAAAATCGGAATCGATCAGATAGAATAATGTACAGTGCTTAGAACCACTACGCGGAGGAAAAACAAACCCGATTTGATTGGCGGAAATAACTGTTTGACCAAATTTTGCCAATATGCACAACACATTCTCCTTAAATGATGTTCTTGTGTGACCCAAGAAATTGTGTTTAACACAGGGATTAAACAGAGATACATGCTCAAAAGTATAGGTTTTTTTGAATACACTGTTGGTCACAAACAGTGCAGTCCTTTTGACCCCAGAAAGGATCGAATTTCGGAATGCATATTACAAAACAAAACAAAACAGAACATCAAAAAATCGTAATCTACTANTCTACTACGAAACATCAAACTTTGAAATCCTCAGACCATACTGGAGATCAAACCTTGGACTGTTTAAGTAGAACGCAAGTATTCCTCCTCCAGGCAGCTAATCAGACCGCTTTCTGTTTAACCTTTACACTCAAAATGTCATCAAGTTTTGATTGTTTCCAAAGGGATTATAAACCCAGAGATTAGTACTGCGATGCACAAGGTACGATGCTTGCAAAAGGCTCGCAAACATGGAGTTACTATATCGTGTAAAGGTAAAATCCAAAACAGTCTGATCAGCTGCTCGAAGGTTTGCTAAGTTAGGTCCCGGGTTCGATTCCTATCATTTCACCTCACAATTAAAATACACGATGAAATCACCATATAGTCATATCAAAACCTGCAACACTCTCATTTAATACATTCCTTACAAAAGAAAACAAACCAATACTTTGAATGATTTTTCTAGTAGCAGAATTGGTTTTGGCTCATTTAATGATTGCACTTAGACACACCATTCTTTACTAGCAGTCTGAAATTATAACCTCGTTCTAAACTTGTTCAGTTACCTTCGCTGTTTAGCGGACAGAATGCAATAGGCTTTTTGTCTATTTTATTGAGAGCAGTTTGCACAATACTCAGTTAACTTTTCTTTCACAATTGGTCTCGGCTAGAACAGTTGAGGTCCTGAATAATCGATCACAATGAGCAATATTCATTTCTAAGCCAAATTCGAAAAAGACGAACAGGTGCAGATAATGTACCTATGACGGAAATCGATTAACAAGATGCCCTGGCCAACAAGACTCACACTGTGCCATTTGGCTCAAACAATAATTAATGGGATCTTTTCCCACAAATTTCGAACTACATTCAAAATTAGCACCATCCCTACATATCTTATAGTAAGTTTATTTTAATCTTTATGTAGTCTCCATCGATTATTTCAGATGGATGACATTTATAATAAAAATGTCATTGAATAATTCCCTTTTAATTTCTTCTTTGGATATTTACATTTTAACCCAATGTAAAAGGTTGAAACCAATCAATAGCTGTTGAATCAATACAACAGGATCAAATCTGGCGGTTCACTGCAGATTGATCAAATATTGCCGACCTCGGACTGAATATTCATCAACTGATGGTTGATTGTTCTGCAATCGTGCATCTCGTAATGATTGGTGATTGATGGAACAATTTCAACAGGGTACCCTAAATGAATGACAATCCAAAATGGAATTGGTCGATCCACTCGAGCACATTTGACACAATTTCATCTCTAGGGAAGTGACGACTAGAGCAACTCGGCGACAGTACTAGTTTTGGAGCAATAGATTAGAGCAACATTCAGTGCAATCTGACAATGAATTTCCTCGTATCCAAAGCACAATAAGCGTAAACCGAAACTCTCGAAAGCACCGAACAGCTGTATCACCTCTTTTGTGTCTCATTAGTATCGAAACCTTAGTATGCTCGGGGCTGGGTTTCTAAGGGTTGCGGGTGATCACCCTTCTCTTGCAACTCGCGAAATGCTCCCATACTACCCATACCCAGCGTCTCAAATAGCCTCTGCTGAGGAAACCCCACTCACTGCGTTCTCGTGGCAGTGTTTTCCCACCAAAGTGAGAGGACGAAAAGCTGACATCCCGGGCCTTAACTGGATTGGTGGAACACGGGTTGGCCAAAAACCCCGATTCCAAACCAACCAACAGGAGGGGTACGAACCACACACCGTCCTGGTTATGACAGGGGTCACCAGCTCGATTGTGCATCGAGGTGTATTGGGCACCTTGGACGTTTGACCCCGTCCAAAGGACTTATGATTTGATGAACTGGACACCGGCCTCGAATCGATTACGGCTTTCATACACCGCCTGCTGCCTTGCGGCTCAGGTTTCAGTTAGCCGAAGGCTCCGGTTATGGATTCCTCAAGAATATTCACCGGCCTTGGCCTGGACAACCTGGTACTAATCAGCCCATATGTAAATTATGGAACATTTTCTTTTTTATAAAGATTATTCTGCCGTGATCTGTTTGGCACAGTTTGGTGTCAGACGTGTGTGAAATAAATATAAAGTATGGCAAATCCATTGACTCAACTGATTTTGTTGAACTCGCAAGTAACTGAATTATATGAGAATCATCAATCGATCCTAGTGGGCTTAAGGCAAGTCAAACCGAAACCTAAATGAAAGTCCTGACTTAGTATGAGTTGTTCCAATGGAGTTAACAGATAGTCAGCTATCGCCCTCCGTTGCTGTCCGGTCAAATGAACTGATAGATGACGATGCCTGAACAAGCATGAAATGGCAATTCGCTTCATCCCTGGTATGACCCAGTTAGCACAGTGGTAACACATACGCTTTCCATACGATGGGTCCGGAGTTCACAGCCGAAACGGGACGTTGGGTATGAAATTCTGATGAGTTATAACAAGAGTGAAACTCGAGTCCAGTGCTTTCCAGTGTATTGGTTGACTTGGTGAATTGAGGATTGTGCTTGAAGATGCAGTCAGCTCAAATCAAAATGAATGGAGTTTAAGGATGAACATGTGGGTGTTAGTGATATAAAATTTCCAGACTAAGTAAAATGACTCAACCAACTGTTCCTTAGTCCCGAAAGTAAAAGTATTTTTACGTTCCATCTGCGAGGTTCCGATACTGATGAGACGTAACAAAGGCTATACAGCTGAACAGCACCCATTGGCTTTTCGGATCACATTTTGTTTGTTCTGAAGAAGACGAAATCGCTCATGAAACAGTTCGGTAATCGAAGATCGAAGATTTATTATGGGAATAACTTACCAGTTCATGCTTTTCTTGTCTCATAGGTTTGTGTTGTGGTTAAAAGACAGTGATCCATACGATTCCTTGTGTAAACTGTCATAGGATGCGGGCTTATTCCACTGTTGCACTAAGCTTCACTTGTATTGGCATGTGCTAATGTTTTATCGAGTCTCACTTTGAAAGACTCAATGCTTGGAGAACAGACGACGTGGGGTGGGAGAGAGTTCCAGATCGAACACACTCTGACTGCGAATGATTGACGCCAGCTGTCTAGTCGGCACTTTGAGACCACTAGTTTGAATGGATGTCCTCTGAGATGGACGTTGGATGGTAATTTTATCGACGGGTGGCACGGATGGCTTAAGTTTTGCAGTATTTGGTATACCATATTCATATTGCCTCTGATGTGCCGGTAATGATTGGAATATAACCACCGGCGACCTCAGTCTCTTTGCTTATGAATAAAGATTCAACCTTCAAATCGTAAGCACTTTGAAGTAAAACAGAATAAATTAACGGATGAAACAATCTGGATAGATCTACTTCATAGCTTTCACATTCGTGAAGCCCCTTTAGGCAAACCATCGATATCAAACCTAGTTCGAACTTATTCACCGTAACTGCAGAACATGTATTCCCCAGTAACTAACAGTTTTGCTAACATAACGAAAAGGAGTGGGGCACTATTTCCGTTTGACGGTTGTCTCACATAATTTGCTCGATTGGAGAAATACGCGAACTGCAAGTGAAATGATACAGAATGAATGACGATTTTTTTTGTGCTGGTCTGGACAACATACACTTTCGTTCTCACCATGATTCTAACACATGGCACTGGAAATAATCTGTTTATGGCCTTGTTTAAGATTCATCCCACTCGTAGAAAATGGTGCTGTCTCCACAATAGGAATGATAAAACGGACCTAGTAGATTTTGTTCATCTGAAACTTAATTTACCCATATTTACCGTCGTTATGTTGACCGTTAAACGAGATCCCGATCTTGATTTCTGCTTCAACCGTTCGACGAAAGTGAGCGAGGCTTCTGTACCTTATTCTAGAGAAAATAGAAGCTTTAAGAAAAACAGTGATCCATACGAGACTTCTCGCTCTCATTGAATTTTATATGCATTTCCTTTTGTGGGACATTCACAAAAACTTCGTTATTGATTTCTTTGTCTACTTTCTCTCTGGGTTGACAAATGCAACGGCAACACGCTGCGAAAGAACACTTAAGGACACAACGTGTACTTTTATCGTTTCGATGAGACTCGGATACCGTTGTTTGTCTGCACGTGGACTGACCTCGTATACAACAGGTCATAAGATGAGAAACCTGTCTTAGTTCTGCTCCACCGACCGCTGACTGATGAACCCCAAACCGTATTGATTATTGGAATAACCGTTTGCTGTCCACCTTTATTCTCGACCACTTTCATTGGAGAACGATGGAGACGATCGATCTATATAGTGATGTGACACTATGGAATGATATCGGTTAAAGATTCATGTGGAACACCATCACGTTAAATTGGAAAATTATCAAATGAATTTGCCAAACCGTCATTTTAGTTTCCGAAAACAAACGTGGTTCACTTTGGATGCGTTTAGCGCACCTTGTTAGCCAACTGACCTCAAGTCTCCCATTGCTCATACCAAGGCCGAGTCCGAGGGAGAGAGACGTACCTCAGTTGTGTGTCATATCGCGATCGCAAACGTACCTAATTCAGTGAGGAACCTTAACATAAAAGTGCATACAGTTCACATATCATGTGAACCTGAGTACCATCTACAGATTCATCATATCGCCTACTGAACTACTGTTTGTTTTTCACCCACACTGAGACTAATCGATACATTTATTATGGTCAGCGTGGATCAAAACTAGCCAAACCATTATTGCTCAAAACCCTAGAGGTTGACCTTACCCACCCCATGAGGGTGCAAGGTGATTCAATTAATAAAAGGTTTTTGCTTACAGTACAGCTTCACCTCGCTTGACCTTGACGGTCTTGGCGATAACTTGAAGTGGAGGTGCTGTCCATTCCTCCCAATATTCCAGCAACCACCACCCTTTGGGCATCAGGTGTAATCACTTAAACGCTGCACGAAGAATTCACTGATCGAGTGTGTGTGTGTGTGTGTGTGAGAGAGAGAGAGAGAGATAGAGCAAAATCCAGTTTCGAAACCGGCCAGCAATGACCATGAAAATTAGCTTGACAGTACAGGGTTATGAAAGGATGGGCCGATGAGGACCGGGATTTTTCCTGCGCGAAAAAATTGGAAATTCAAATTTTGTAAAAACAATTAGGAAAATAAGTAAAACAGAAAGGAAATAGTCACTTTTATTGGGGAAAATGGTCTTTTCCCCATCATTCAAATGTTGCAGTGTGATGATTGTGTAACTAATGAACTGTGTTCAATATTCTCGGACTGCTAAAGTATCCGCTTCTTTAAAACGGAATTCACTTTGAATGGATCAAAGAACCGGAAAGCATTCATTTTTTATCGCACTGATTTTAATTTATGTCAAGGTTTAAAAATGTAATATAATAAACCGTTTTGTTACAGAAATGGAACGTTTCGTAGATACCTTTCCCGTGCATTATCTTCATGCGACATTCGATTTGCCGGAAATAGGAATTTAACAATACACTACGATAGGCGCCACTGATATTTGTCGTAACTCACTCACTGCCCCACGCATCCAGAATACGGAAACAAAAAGACCTATTACAGCTACGGATCGGTAAATAACACTCAAACCTGAGCAAAGTTCAACATCGAGTTCACAAAACATTTGTGCGAAGTTGTCCACGAGAATCCAACAATCCCTGTGAGAGAGCCAAACTAGAGGATAGTGATAAGCTTCCCGGGTAAATCGATCAATAAGACATCAACTGATCGATTGCTGGATGAACATCACTATTCAGTTTTGGAAGCTAACCTATCAGTCTGTGAAACGAAACTAAGAAAATATCAAATTTGAATATATGGAATCCACCGATTGATCACAACTATCTGGTAACACAATACTGAGGCTGCACATTAACGAGACCAGTCACAACACACTGAGCTGTCGTAGCTATGGACGCTCCAAAATGGGTTGTAAAACCGTTAGACATCACCGGTTCAGCGAAGGACCCAACTTGAACATAATAACATATTCACTTGTCGCTGGTATTTTGAAGCATGAATGTTATATAGAGATTACTTGAAATGATTCTAATGGGTTTCTATCAAGCTGCCTCATTCCAATCACTACTTAACAAAGAGATGTTTCATTGATCTTTAACAGTGCACCCATGCATTTCATGGCTTTGCATGCGCGCTTACATGTTTACCACCAAATTCACTTCCTTACTCAACCTATTGAAGAAGGAATCCGGTTAATACAACCAGGAAAATCTGTTTAAACCTAAATTCATCGATTCTTTAGCACATTAAAAACTGGTTCACTGAAAACACTGAAGTCATATGAGACCTGGCAAACATTCTCCGAATTATTTGCGGAACAGCACTTAACGCCATTAGGAAGGCCATCTGTTTGGCATACGATCGACAGGCACACTTTCACAATTGTAAAAAGCTAAAACGTTTCAATATCAGATGACCTCAGAATATTCCGATACTTTTTGAGCTGACTCACTTTCAGTGACATAGCTAAGCTTGGTGAGTCTAGGCGAGGTGGCTTCGGGTCAAGGCTAAAGGATTGTGAACCAAGGCTAAATTATTCCGCGTTTTGGCTGAAGTTTGATTGAAAAAGGTGTGGTAATCAGAATAGTATTGAATATTGGAATACGAGAACCCGTACTGCAATGCCGAGAACTAGATCGGCTTCGACCCGAACTGCGGANTGGAAATTAATAGGCCATATCATTGGTTGGAGGACCGTCGTCCAATCACTTAACCGTTTGCGCAGACGCATCGCATGTACTACCCGGGATGTAATGTTCGCCCGGTGTACCGATGGCCGAAATTCTTGAACTGTGATTGGATGACATGCAGCTGTACCTGGTCGTACTTGGAATGCAGACACGTATGTCTGAAACACCATCAAAGGTCTAGAAAAACCATAAAGCCATAAAATTGTCATTTTAATCATTTTATTTTTCAAAATTGAACAACTTCTTTTGGAGGTACTCTCAAGCCACCATTTTTCATGAATTTCCCCAGTTCGATGGGATTTATATCTCCTCAAAATTTGTATTGTATTCTCCACAGGCCTCATTGTAGCTTACAAAGTGATCAATTCGACCGCCTTTTATATCTCTTTTTTCACTTAATCGTTTTGTTGTTCCCCTTCTAACTGGAACGGATGTATACATTCAATATGACCAGCGTTATTCAACAATGTCGTCAGCATAAGTCACTACTCCAGTGACTGATTTAGCTCGTGATGATAAAACATGATTCACAAAATAAAAGTATGTCATTCATGTATACTGTAGGAGTTTAGTCTGACATTAACAGTAGCTGTTATAATGAACTTTGACGGGCAATCACAACCAGTAGTGCCTTCGCTTGCCATGACTCGGAAAGTTTAGTGGGCGTGAGCTCTATGGTGCCCTGTTCGGAGCTCCTCACCCGCTCTCAGGTGAGTTGTCTTCTACGTCTGTGTCGGACACTGGGACAAAAAGATTTCACCGTACAATGGCACTTTGGACTAGAGAGAGACGAGCTACAGCAAGTGTGGGGATCGATGACAAAACGAACTAACGGAAATCGTGTACTAGCAGGCTAACCAGGACATCGAAACTGTGGATAGAAGCAGAGAGCGACTGAAAATGGGCCATTTCAGTTTGTATACCGGACGAATAGTTTCCTAATCTTCCTTGAGCAATGAGCGACGCAAATCATTTACACAGCTGTGACGTTGGCACATGTATTTTCTGTATTCCGTGTCATCAAGGGCGGTTGTGAATGTGAGGGAATCCCGATCGGTCGGATGGAAATGGAAACAATCGTCTGGCTGCGTTTTGCTCGAGGATAAAAGTGTGCAACTCGGAATTGCAATAACACGTCGAACGGATTATTTGTGGAACCTGGAGCTTCGATTCAGTGAGGGAAATAAATGTTTCCTAATGCAACTTCTAGGGACCGCAGTGGTCAATAGTTTATTTTTGAATACATACTTTTCTTTCATCGATTTATTGTCTTTTAATATGCATGTTACAGTCACGAACAAGCTAACCCGTAGTTAACCAGGAGAACAAGGCACAGAACACGTACAGTCCAGAGCACGTGGTTTTACCGAATGAATCATACGTCACGTGACAATCTACAATAGGACAATGACTAACAGGCCAACCAACAGGAATGAGTTGTGGGGTCTGTGTGCATATGTATGTGGGTGAGGTAAACACTCAAGTCAAGGAATGGCTTTATACTTCTCGAGAGGTGGATATTCAGCAACCATAGAACCACGGTATATCAACAAAAAGTGAAACAAAACAATCTACAGCAATTACAGGACGTGAAAAGACAGCCACATCAAAACCAATGGCATATCCGGGTTTTTATGAATGATTTAGTTCAGCGTTTTGCGCAAATTTCCTGCAGCGAGTTCATGGTTTGTTAGAAATCTGGCGAGATAAGGGGTAATAGACCGCTTGTAAGCTTCAGTGCGTGTCGTTAGACGTTTGTAAGTGGAACGGGTGGATGAGTGAGAAAGGCACTGACTAAGGGCGGAATAAAGAGGATGGGAAATATCAGATAACATCTTGTTGGAGAATGTTTTACAGGACTTGGTGTGATGTGTCACCACATACTGTACCAGATGTTCTCATGGTATGAGACTACAAACTAACAGAAATTTGAGAGATCGGGAAATAAGTTTGAGGTCCTTGTTAAAAAGACCAGGGAAGATAACAGGGGACCCATAAAGCCAGTGAGGCAAAAACGCACGCAAAACAAAACGCCTTATGAGATGGTTTGCAATTGAAGGTGATTTAAGACGTAAAACATAAAACGTGAGCCTCCTGAACTTCAGAAAAACATCATTAACGTGGCCAGACAGGGTGAGGTTACGGGTGAAAATAACGCCAAGGTATTTGACAGACAGTTGTCGTTCCATCTGATCATCGGGGATAGATGAAGGCGGGCTGGCATTTGACAAATCGTCATAGTTTCACCCTTTCAAAAAGGAAAAAATTACTTCATTACATTTTTGGGGTTTGTGCGGAAGTTCCTTTGTTCAGACAACTCAACTATTGACGACATGCCTTCTTGTAGAGTGGTTTGAATTGATGAGTTGAGGTAGGGTAGTCTGAATATTATATCGTCTGCATACTTAACGCGAAGAGAAGAATTGCTCACAGGCATAGAGGAAATGTAAGCAGAAAATAGAAAAGGGGATAAAATAGCGCCTTGTAGTACTCATTTTGAAGAAGGCAGCAGTGAAGACGTACGACCTTTGGTAGCGCGTGAACTGCTGACGGTTGGAGAAATAGTTGGCCAGGAGTTCAATCGTAGAAGGTTGAACTCCGCCCGAAGAGAGGGTATTTAGTAGTGTTGAAAGCATCACTGTGGTCAAGAAAACATATGCGTACAGCCTTGCTTTTCTTATCCATATTGGATAAAACATAGTGGGACAGATAAGCAAGAGCACCCAGGGTATCACAGGAATGGGTGTATGCAAACTTGTTTGGGTCAACAACATTGAATTGTGCGGACAGGGTTTTAAGGAGGAGCCTTTCAAACACCTTCAATACATCTGAGGTGCAGGCATTGCGACGGAATGTCTTCGGTACAGAGGGTGATAGAGGCTATTCTCCAGCAGTCGGGTATACGCTGCTGCGAAATACAATCATTGAAAAGTTCACTCAGTACAGGGGAAAGGAAGGCAGTACATTCTTTCAGGACAGAGGGTGAGATTCCGTCGAGGCTAACAGGACATGTGAGGATTTAATTGAGCCAACTCTTGATAAATATCGACAGGTGCAACGCCACAGGCGGGATCAGTGGTGTTTATTTCATATCCATTAAGCAGAGCAGTGAGAGCGGTTCCACCGTTGATGGAACTCTGATTCAGACCATCTATGTCCGCCGCAGCAAGCGCTCGGTGTGAGCATTTGATGCAAGAATTTCGCATGACGGCTTACCAGGTCTCACGAGGACCTTTGTTTTCAAGCGGAGCACGGGCGTATGAACAGTTAAGCCTTCGAAGTTCAGTCCGGATGGATTTAGAAAGGGAGTGCACCTCTTCGCGTTTATGCATTTTGAAGGCACACTCCTTTTTACGACAGAGTTGTTTGAGGTGTGGGGATGAGAATCGATCGGGACGAATATAAACTGTCTTTAAGATACAACAGACATCGTAACGAAAGTTTAAGTCACTTGTTAATTGATCAGAAAGCGAAGTAATGTCTGAGTGTTTTATCATTTCCCGTAACATCATGAGATTTTCTGGAGAACGCTGTCTTATTTGAAGCTTGTGATCACGACTTCAAGTAAAGAGACGATGGTTCGTTCTGCCAAAGATGGCAGAGGAAAACTTCAATATAGGATGATAAGACCTTCCCAGTGGGGGACGGCGTTCTACAAGAAGTAAATTGGGAAGGTTGATAAAACCCAAATCCAGATGTGCACCAAGCCTAGTGGGAAAGGTAACAATGTTTTGAATACCTAAGGGGGTAAAGAAACGGGTATCATCACAAATGATACAGACAGGAGTATCTACATATTTAATCAGTGTAGTCATAAAATTCATTAAGAACAATAAATGAGCAAGAGGGGGCTACATACACATTTACAAGAATAAGTGACCTAGAAAAGTTAAAATGTTTGGGCTTACATTGAATTGCTGATGCATTTATCTAACGTGTGCAGTAAGAAAACACACTTTTGGTCAGATGACAACACTGATTTTTGAAAAATGTGATGACGCCACCACCCCTTCAGGAATAAGGAACAGGACGATCGACACGATAGCTAGTGAATCCATCCAGGTGTAATATTTCATCCTGAATTTCATTATGGAACCAACGTTCTTGTAGTATGATCACACCTAGTTGGACATATTCCTGTAGCTTGATGAAGCTGGTGAGATCGGCCATATTTCCGATAAGAGATCGGAAGTTAGAACTAGGAATGATTGGAACACACAAGCGGGAGATGGTTTGTTTCCGCAGAGCAACTTTCTAACCGGCTCGATGCTTACTCGGATTTTTCGAAAGCTTCCTGAACGTCCTTTTGGGTTCATTCCTTATAGTCCTCCCAAAACAGGTTGTAGCGGCACATTTTGTCCGTTTGATGGAATGCATGAAATGCCGAGTATATTTGATCCAATTTGTTATCAATGTAGTAGCACAACAGTCGCCTTAGCAACTAAGGTAAAAGTTCATGCGAATGATACCAAAAGAAGCTCAGACAGTTATGGTTATGCAGTGAATAATCCGATAATGGAAAAACAGATAGCGCGGCCTAAATTCGAAGGCCCCGTCAGGAACTTCGTCTGATAGATAAGCATCGGCGAGTGGGACGGAGAATTGATCGACGGCATAAATGACGTTGGCACATGTCACAATGCATAACGGTTGGCGTTCCGTTGAACAGTGCATGGGGCATGGAGCAACCGAAGGCAACAGTGCACACTGTAGTCAATCTAGCCACCAGTGAGCAGTCTCAATTTTGACCAGATACTGGATTTCACGATGAGATTAACCAAGTAATATGTGCATATGCTATCTGTATCTCTTGGTTTCAAAAGGGTTTTGATAAAGTGATCATTTTCTCTTCAATAGATCGCCCATGTCCAATAAAAACCTTGAATTTTTCTTTACTTTTACTCATCGACCATAGAGATCAGGAATGGAGCTGTTGTTTTCTTCGATAGCGAACAGAGGAGACAAAAGGGTTTGAAACACTAAACGAAACAAAATATCGTTATCAAGAACAGTCAACGATGAATCTAAAAATGGTTCAAAACGACCTTCTGGCAGTTCTAGCGGGTATGAATATCCCGGCTTTTCTCCTGTTAAAACGAATATCCCATTACGAGTACGAAACACTAAATTTATAAATGATAAACACCTGTTGACGTTGGGGTCTGTCTGACTGCAAAAATAGGCGGTTTAAATGTCAAAGTTAAACATATCCCAAGAAATCATATGGGCTCGTTCTGATTTATTTTCGTAGGTTTTATCAATTACAATAAAATTTCAAACTACCGAATAAAAATCTTTCAGATTCTTCGAAATTGCTTTCAGAGAACTGTCGCATTAACTCCGAAATCCAATCCAATTATCACGATTGAACTTTCTTCTATTCTCTGGTAGGCAGGTATGGGTCACATCATGAAAATCAATTTGTTCCTCCGCTATTCAGTTACAAAAGTAAAGGCATTATTATTATTATTATCAGTAGTAATGGTAGTAGTAAAAGTAGTATAACTACGCAAAAAGTAGTTGTATCAAAGCCAAGTTACTTGTAATCACTGATCGAAATTTGCAGTGTAACATCTTACTTCACAATAGAAATTTGAAAGCGATCAATTGCCTTCAGTTTTTCATAATCTTGCCTGCACATGTCATACAAGGACATGTTTTCGCACTCCGTCGAAATATCATTCGGGAAACGAGTGGTTTGAATCGGGCCCCGCTTAACAGTCTGCTTGTTGAACGAGATCAATTGTAGTGCAAGTGTTCATATTGTGGTGCTGTTGTTGATTAACTAGGAAGTAGGTAATTACAAAACAAATAGGGGACGGTAAGGACACATCACAAATTGCTTTAGATGCGAATTCCGGTCTTACTTGATGGCCTGAGTCCACCAAGTGACCAAGTATGGCATTCATCGTATTTCTTGAGTACATCTGTTTTAACTAGCGTACACAGTGTTCCGTCGTCCTTCTTATGTAGTTCAAATACGTTGTTTTTTAGTTTCATAGCAATGAAATTTCTTCGCACAACTTTGCATCCTTTATCCCTCCCTATATGCCACTAGAATGTGTGCGATAGTGTGATAGTTCGTGAATGTTACCAACAGATCGATTATTGTGCGGTGCTTGATAAACGACCCTATGAACTATGATGGACAGAAAGACATGTGTGACAGAATCGGTATTATGAATGAAAGAGGCAACCAAAGGAATTGGCTCGGTGCACTCCATCTGATGAGTCATCGTATTCGGGAGATAGGCCAGGAAGGAAGCGCGCATGCCACATGTGCGGACACGTCAAACGAAATTGGTACCAATGGGTTGCATCACGGGTTCTGCGTAATTGACCTCAACACGTTGTTGTCTGGGTATCCCTGGGACAGGCAAATTTAATTAATTCAACGATCCCGCTTACACACCATTCCGTTCAAGGTCAAAGTCAAAGTATGGGAAATACTTACGAGCAGTTGCTTTTTCTTGCTCCGTAGAGTAGGGTGTAGCACAAATGGATCGCATTACGGTTCATAGAAAGATGAGGAATGTCACAAATTATCCTTATTTCGTGCACTCCTAAGGATGTCCAATTCTAAGACTTGTCAATGTTTCATCCAGTTTGTGCCTGGAAGAATCAACCGCGGACGCGGAACCAACGTGAGGTGGTACAGAATTCTAAATACTGCATCCTCTGGAAGCAAATGAATGCTGTCGGCATTCTAGTTGACATTTTGGAGCACTAATTTGAATAAGTGACCCTTGAGGTGAGTGTTGGGTAAAAAGGTGAACAGTAAACGTCATGGGTGATCAGGATTCTGCATTATTTGACACATCAAAATCAAATCCCCTCTAATTCAGCAATTCAGCAATACTGTGTGGAATACGACCCAATGATTTCAGCCTTTCCAGTCTTTGAGCGGTGGTGGCCCGGGGGTAACGTCATCATTTATCAACCCGGGGTGTGTGTTCGAATCCCTCCATCATCGATTGTCTTTCACATTGTGTGTGTTGTATGGCAATCCTTTGATTTGCGGCTTCCCTCTTCCTAAAAACTTGTATTTTCGTATACTCACCAAAGGGAAGTAACAACCATTAAAGATAAAAAGACAAGTATTTGAATGAAGTCCCTTGACCATTTTGGTGTTCATTCTTTGTGGAGGTTCCAGAATCTTACGATTGCGTTGCATCCATGGATTCCAAGCTTAAATTACATACTCTGTGTGGGCCGAGTGTCGCTGATAACATACGTAGAAACACTATAATTTGCTCTTGGCCAAATACTCGCTTTAATGAACCAACATGTCTTACAGCGGTGGAAGACGCCCTGGAGCAGTTTAAAGAAAACCTCGGGTCACCTTGAACAATGATGTCAATATCCAACTCATTCGAGGCATACGTAAGTTGTTTTTATTCCATAAAGTATGGAAACCGAGTTTTGTGACGAAGGGGTACAACCGTACACTTGGATCTATTGTATTCGATGTCGTTTTCGATCGATCAAAGATAAACGGCATTAAGTGTTCTCTAAAGTGTCAGTGATTCCTCAGGTTTTGTCACTGCTTTCCATATCTTTGCATCATCTGCAACGTCTATTAGTTAGATCGTTTATAAAAACTAGAAAACGTTGAGGGCCAAGCGTGGATCCCTGTGGAACTCCTCGGGTTACGATGATAAGATCAGAAAGTGTCCCAGAAACCCAAACTAACATGGTGCGTTGTCGAAGAAATTCTTAGATCCCACCAAATACAAATCCCTGAATTCCATATTTCAGTGTCAGCAGTATTTTGTGGTTCACTCGGTCGAATGCTTTGGAGAATTCGAGATACACTACGTCCACTGCATGACCGTGATCAACTACTTCTGTCCACTTCTCTCGGTTCAGAAGCAGGCTCGTGTTTCCTGCTGGATAGATGGATTTTTTGACGGAGTGCCCATTTTATTGGTGCAGTCGATTAACAGATTAGTTTGGTATTGTTTCATCAACCCGCAGGAAGACAAAACTGTAAGTGAAGATAGTGGGTTGGTAGTGCCCATGTAGACGTTTCACTTTTAATGATAACTGAGCTGATGGTAGATGTGTGAGTCGCTCAACCTTTACGATCACAATCAGCACCACCAAAAACACAGCAATGCAGCTCTTCTGTGCTACATAATCAGCTGAGTTTCGTGAGCACGATAAAGAGCATACGATATGAGGAATTAACTCGATTCAGCTTTCCATAATTCTCTTATTGGAACGTTTCTATGAAAATGTGAGGAAAAAGCAATCCAAACATGAAACAGGAACAAAAACATTATCGTTCTACCCACTGATATAAAAGACACTTTGCTGTTTTCATGGTCAAAACTGACTGCATTCAAAAGGCTATAAATCAACCGCGAAAAACGCCAGAACGTTTGTTAGCAAAACCAGAGCCAAATTGAAACAGCTGGCCGAACTGCATCAAACAACCAAACGAGGATGAAAGTCGAAAAATCCGTCGTCATACAAGGAGAGAATTCCGCTGAGACCAATCGTCCCCCTCTTAGGAACGATCACACACAAGCTATCAATATAATTAGGCCACTAGCATAGCGCGATTAACTCGAAGCAATTATGGGGTCAGCTCAAAAGTGCTGCAGTGCTAGAAAAATGAAATCAATCTCTTCTGTAACGTCGCCGCACTGTTTACTTTCAATCTGACGAGATTCGTATGCATATATAAATTAGCCCCCGCCAAACCAACCAATGTAACCAGCTACCATCTTTTTATTTGTGCATTCTGTTATTAAATATGGAATGAGACAATTTGTAGGAAGTGGGAAGCGGTCAATCAAAGGACAACCGTAAAACACATAATAGGGAATGTCAGGTAATGGTGTTGGTACGATTTGAATAAAAGTTCTACGAGACGATCATTTGGGGATCTTTACCACTCGGCTTGTAACTATGCTTGCAAACTTACTTCAAATTGGAGGGTGAGGCCTGTTAGTGACTGAAACGGACGCTAACGGGATGGCCAAAATCCGTATTGATAGCTGAACATCCAAAGCAGAAACTAAAGGAGAAAATACTTACAAGAATCAAGTTGAAACTTCAGCTCCGAAATTTCAGTAAACTAGTTGTCATTTAGAGGAATTCTGAGCTACAAAGATAACAGTATCTTCAGTTGCATGTTCGACGACATCATGTTTACAATGGATACTGGGAAGGATAATCAACTAGCAGTTTTGTGTATCTTGAGCACTAGAACTGCATCCGGGACCACAGAGACAAAAGTCTCTCACAAAGTAACGCATGTGTATCAAAATTAATCATCTACTCGGTCATAGGAGACGTTACGTCACGATTGTGTTCGGGATAATCCAAACACACAGGAACATATAAATACTCAGAAGAGAAAAGAAAAAAGAATTAACACTCGCAATGACAAACACTCCCAAACTCATCACACAAACTCTGACCCAAAGAAGAAAACGGGTAGCAGACGGAGAGTCCGGAACAAGATCAACTCTGCCGTACATTAGGGAGGTTTCACTTAAATAACCGCAAAACTACTCAAACGATGCTCACGGATCGATCGGTAGAAAAGGAAAGATTTGCGTCATTCACAGAATAAATTGCACGGACTGCTTAAAACACTATATCGGACCAACTGTCAGAACGTCAAGAACAAGGATCTGGGAACCCTGATCGGCAATCTGGATGTATGATTAGCTCTCACTAATTTCAATCCATCAAGATTATGAAGAACAAATTTGATTTTTAATTATTAAGAATCGTTAACCAAGTCCGATCGAAACATGCGCGAGGATTTTTCGCGGTGCGGTATTCTTCGATCAGATAACTGAACAGGCACATCGAACTGGATCACGTGCACACGCTGATGTGACTTGAAAAATAAATGACGCAACAAAAGAGAAACCACATCGTGACCTTAAAACGGACCTAATAACCACTGTTTATCGGCGAACTGGGTTTAAAAGATCGGGAACACGGGGAGAAAATCGTCGCTTTAGAAAGACCTATATGAGAGTACGGAAATAAAGTAAAACATCGGCATTCCACGAGCACTGAAGATGCTATCTCGACTGGTGTTTAAACGTAAGTAAAAACTGATTGCAAGCTCGGCAAACACGTGAAAAATGGAAGTTTCTATTACTCAAGAGTCGCATCTGACATACTGAGAAGCGTGTTATAAAGTGAAACACAACACTGCACATGGCAAGGAAACTGGATTAGAACATGTGAAGGAGATGCGTAGTACTAGCCGAACTGAAACACGTCACTTTCGGACCCCATTTGGAACAAGGACAGTCTTTTGTCCATCAGAATGCAAGAGTGAGCATCAACCAAGGCGTTTGTGACCACTTTGATCCTGGTGCCACATAAGGAAAATTCATAAATCAAAAATAATCCGACTCTGACTCTGTCCTCTGTGAATTAGATTTGACTGAATAAAAAAATCTCCCCTCGATTGGTAAAGTTAAAGGGTCAAGGAGAGAGATATTTGGGATTCAGTTTTGGGACCCAAAGTCACACCCCAACGCGGGTTTTGAGATCAAATGCGGCTACTGTCATTGCCAAACGTTTCACTTGTACAGATCTAATCAAAACTGAAGCAGCTGGTCCCTATGAAACACTTGTGGGTTCGTATAGGCAACAGCATTTATACTGAAGTAAATTGTGTTTTTTTTTTCAAATAATAATAAGCAGGTCTTGTTGAGTCTTTATAGCCGTGATTTTTATGATTCGTTTATACTCAGAGTGTGGAGTGGTTCAGAATCTAACGGATACTCCCATTTCGTCAGTAGTGATTGGCCTAGGCCATGAAGATTTAAGAGGTAACTGAAGAGAATAAAACAATTTCTATTTACAACAAATGAACACTGATAATAATTAAGATGCAAGGTTTATGTACACTAAGAGTCGAACGGTTTGCCTTTGTTCTTTAAAACTTTTTCGAGCCTCTTCGACATCGAATCCACCAACTTTGTTATGAAGTCATTTTTTATTTTGTGCTTTTGTCAACGTTAAAGCATTGGACAAGATTTGATATGGAAAATCCCAGGTTGTGTGCTATTGCAATTCGATTTCTTTCCTCTTCACTGAGACAGCGAGAACTTTTGGTTTTGGTCATTGCTTGCTTCATTATGGTGACAACAATACGAACATTCAAAGCTGTGCACAAAAATGACCTTGATTTAAAGGTTAACTTTGATTGAAGTGGTATTTCTCGAATTCAATGAGTTTGATATCAAACAGATTATTATTTATTGCAACATTCCGGGTTGTGAAGGAATTTTATTTGGTTATCCAATAGAGTTGCTATAATGGATTATATGTTCGATAAAATAATGCCCCATAACAAATAACCGGGATAGCAAGGGTTTATGGAAATAATTTGGGATAATTCTTGAGTCATTCCTATCAGAAAATATTGCGTTGTCATACCTGATAAAGTTTGCGATTTTCATGTTGAGATTATTTAATCATGGTCAACTAAGGCCAGGCAAGTTTAATTGACACTCATGCAGCCTATAAGATACGTAGATCGAAATAGACAAGAAATAAATTATTGTCCATACCTGAAACATTAATATAGACGATAAATTTAATGAAGCTCCATTTGATCATAAAGAAAATATTTTACTGCATCATAATCGGCCATGAAGGTGTTTGCCCCCATGGCTGCAGTACGCTGCGTTTATGAAATGCTGTAAAATTGTATACGAATGCGATGGAAAGCTTTGTAATGATCAACAAAAAGCACTGAAAAACTGGCTCGTCCCGTTTAAGACTGGTCAGTACTGACTACCTATCGTGTTCTATTCAGTACTCGAATCCGAACCTTCGGGGTGGCAGTCAACACCCTTACTCCTGAGCTGTAAAATCGAAGGTCCACCTTGTGCGAATGGTTCGCGATTCGAATCATGAAGGGGGTCACAAAAAGCACGCCTTGCTGAAGAGTCCCAAATAGGACGAAACAGCTCTTCGGTGCTCTTTGTCGGTCAGCTCAAAAATCTCTATCGCATTTGATTACCTTTATCTGATGGGGAGTTAATGATCTCCCAAGGAGTGATACTCAAACTCAAGAAAATTAGGAGTGCCTGGTGCTTCTTAACAAGCAAATGGGCTAATCCAAGCTTGATACTCAAAAACCTTGAAAGAACCAAAAAATGTGTGTGTGCTTGTGTTTGCATAAAATGATTCATTCCACCGATGAAATGAGGCAAGGGCACAGTTTATATTATTGGGGAATGAAAAACACCAAAATCCTGACGGCTGGAATGGGCAAATTAGACCGCCATATTCTGTCCGTTACCTTGGCTCCCTCTGATTCAGTAACGTCGAGAGAACACCGACACTTTAACAAAGTAGACATTTATCCGAATCCATATAAAATTAAAACCTTGGGAATTCTCAAAGGCAAGTTCGGTTTACCTGACGATGGGGTTTGACAGAAGCATTTCAATGGGAAAAAATTGACTTGGTCAAGTCGAACTACAAATCCGTATACGAGTTCAAAATGGTAAGAACCCCACCCAGTTCCATGTCAGTGAGAAAAGAGGGAAGAAAATGTGTGATCACTAAAAACATTTCGTGCATGATACATTTTGGCAATGCGTAATGGGTTTACTGCATCCAGGTCGAGCAGAATAATACAATGTAAGTGGCAATAAATTTTCCCTAAAATGGGCACTGGTGTTCACTTATCTTCATTAATCAAATATGTGCAACCAACTGGTAACCGGTAACCTTTACAATCATATAAATGTGATTGCAAAGGCTTGAAAAGGAATTCACCGAAAATACGTTCGCTTACATTGTGTTCTGTGTACAGATTGTTCAATTTATTTGTTTAGTTAATTCTCTCTTCTGGGAGGATAAGTAACTTCCTTGAAATAATTTATGGAATCTTTGTGTAAATTAGTATAAATTGATATCCCTGATACCATTCATACGTGATCTTCTTTGAGCGTATAACCAAATGGTTCCGGTGATTGTGATCACAATATTGAATTTCGACCCAGATTTGCTCACACCGTGAGCCTTTCTGTGCACATTTGTGATTTTCTGCGGCAGAAAGGTTGCTTGCCAAGTAAAAACCTGTCACAGCCTCAGACACAGCCACTTATTTTTACAATCGTCCACTCTTTGAACTAGCGACAACCGATATGGTCTGTCTCCTGTTCGTGAATCGATGGCATGTCTCCCAACCTACAGTTTGCTTACTCTTGGGCTGTTATCAGCCTACGGTCGCCATCCAGTCTTACCGTATGATGTAAACAACATGGAGTACAGAAGAAGGAAACTTCACTTTACCGGATCATCACTTCTTGAAATCCGGTCGAAGGCTCTAATCCACTGCCCTAGTGTTCCAGTAGTGTACAACAGGATTTTTCAGGGCATAAGAGGATTGACTTCTTTTCAGAAATACCCTCATAACAATGAAGAATATTTCATACCGTGCCGTGTATGAAATTAATCTCGTGCCGAGAGCGTAATACAATTCCAAGGTCATCGATATTAACTTGCCTCCAATTTTTTCATTCGAATTGCCTTTACCAGTATCCGTTCATGACTAAAACGGATATAAATCCGTCCTGGCTCTAATCGATCCGGAAAGGACGATGATGTGGTATCAAATGGTAATTCAAAGTGGTCAACATCAAACACTTTTCTTCACTAATGAAATGGCCAATCTGAACCAGAGATACATAATGGCAGACACCGGTGTCGTGTATCCCTGCGATTTTGTGGTCGAACACCAGTTCTCATTAATGTGAATACATCTACACAATGAGCGATCGATCACAAGCTTTCCGTTCTGACTTGTTCTACCCCCGGATTTTGATTACCACGATTAAAATAATTGACTTACCCAGCGGTTTGTTATTCTCAATCGCATAGCGCTCGGTGATGGTAAATCTTAACTTATATTTTCAAAGCTCTTGACCTTAAATTTCTGAGCTATGCTATTCAAACTACTCATCAATCCACTTCAAAAACATAAAACGCTCTGTGTGCGAAACAAGGAAACCGATAGCATATGATTTATGAAACCTTAATCTTCCTATGCAAGTACAATTGAGGGTCATCAATTTTTGATCTCAATCCAAAGTAAATATGTTGCTATGACGTCGCCAAAATTCGGTACTAGCTTCTGCTTTGATTTTAATTTGATTGACAGGTGACTGTTAAACATCGTGTTATATAGTGCTGCACCCATCGATGCGTTCTAAAAGCCTGTCATCGTTTCATTATCACGGAGCCATAAGACCCCAAAGTTGTACCTATGATTAGGTTATAATTTTTTTCTGTTTGCAGTAGTAGTAGTGTTGTGAGATACTACTCACTTGTGAGTAGTCGGTAACTTTCGGTGATTAAAAATAGAACAAGCCATCAAGGACGAAGTATAGGTTTGCGAAAAAAACACTACCTGCTCTACACATTACCCTATGTATTGGAGAAAATTACGATGGCATGGGAATATAACACTAGTAGTAGTAGTAGTAGTAATAGTAGTAGTAGTAGTAGTAGTAGTAGTAGTAGTAGTAGTAGTAGTAGTAGTAATAGTAGTAGTAATAGTAGTAATAGTAGTACGAGTATACGCAAACTAGAGTGATCTCTAGTTCGGTAACATGGACCTTGTTGTCTAGAATGCGAGACAATTCAAGAATTGATAGGAACCTAACGTGCAGATAACATGACATAATAAAAAGGTTCTCTCATAAGATACCCCATGGCGTTACCAGCCGTGAAGTCCGAGATGTTATGAAGTGCGTTGAACTTACAGGCCTTTCAATACAGGCAAGACTACTACCAACCAACTTGATTGGCATCAGCGTGTGAGGACTGCCCTCTGTGAAATTCTTCCCATAACCCAAGTTCCTGGAGCATATTCTCTTCACTCTATTCCGCAAAAGAGCTCACACCGT
>UZAN01043197.1:2166-12714 GCA_900618425.1 Echinostoma caproni
CTATTCACAATAAGGAACAATGGCTTGACCGGTGGGCGGAGTACTTCAACGAACAGTTCAGATGGCCAGGTGCTAACCAGACTATATCGTCTGTTGTAGTTTCGGCTCCGTGGGAAGTGTCATGTGAACCTCCTACTACATCATTCAAGCTCTGAAGAAAGGAAAAGCGGCAGGACCGGACGGGCTTCCCCCACTCTTTTCAAGATGGTGTTCCTTGACCTAAGAGGAGTCTTCGACTCAGTTGACCGCGAATCCCTTATGGGTTCGCTTCTTTGCAAAG
Organism: Echinostoma caproni; assembly: GCA_900618425.1. NCBI lineage: Eukaryota > Metazoa > Platyhelminthes > Trematoda > Plagiorchiida > Echinostomatidae > Echinostoma > Echinostoma caproni. The sequence goes on from UZAN01043197.1 coordinate 2,447, forward strand.
GAATACCGCAGAAGTATGTGAACATATTGAGTTCACTCTACCTACATACTTCTGGTAGCGTAAGGGTCTAGGCGAGCTGTGTAGGTCGTTNCAGCGGTGTTCGTCAAGAGTGCCCTCTTTCGCCATTCCTGTTCAATTTCGTCATAGACGAACACAATAAGTGGTCTCCAAAGTGTAGGTATTGAATGGGCAGCTGGAGAAAAGCTGTGCGATTCGGAGTACGCTGCCGACATCATTTGCCTGGAGGATGCGCAAAGAGCACTTGACAGATTAACAAGTTATGTCGCTCCTTTCGGCATGTACTTTGCATTATCAGAGTGCAGTGATGCTACAAGGCTGGGTGTCACCGAGTTCTGTTCTGAAACTAGACGGTCAGGAATTAGCTGAAGTTGACTGCCTATCGTACTTAGGTAGCTGTGTGACCAGCGACAGTAGCGCATCAAATGAGATAAGCACCCACATTTCCAAGGCTCGAGCGGCGTACGCAGGACTTAAACACCTTTGGCGTAGACGCGACGTTTCACTAAAGTTGAAAAGTCGCGTATACTGCCTCACTGTTCGATCAATTTTGCCTTACGGTTATGAGACCTTGAATTTGCGGGTAGAAGACATCCGTCGCCTACTGGTTTTCGACAATCGATGGCTACGTAGTCTGGCCCAGGCGGGATGGAGTGATCGGGTTTAGTAACTTGGAAGTAAGTCGTCGGGTGTTTGGAAATACCTCAAGCAAGAACTCGCTATCGTATCGAATCCAGTTCAATAGGCTTTGACTTGATTAGGACACGTGTTGCGCCTACTGCAGCGCGCCTTATTCGCAGTGGTTGTTGCAGGCTGAAGAAAGCCACGTGGAAGCTAGCAGATGACTGGGAGACGAGGCATGAAGAAGTGCACATAGCGATTAGGTAGAATACGTGTCTTCCGGGTTGGTGTCCAAAAGACTCCGAAACCGCATGGTTGAAGACATTGAAGATCATGGCTGCGAACCGACAGCAATGGTGATCATGCTGTCACTTCTTATCAAACCAGAATGCTTGAAATAGTATCTATGCACAGCTGAACTGTGTACTCTCTGTGTTGACCACAGAGGTTCACTTTCTTTTCCCGTCCCCAAGAACAAGTCCAATCCCTGTCCTCCTTACACATTATCACTTACCTTGTATGCAATATGAGTTTGTCAGCGATCAGTGAAGTTGGCTTCACTGTATTACGCTGTACAATGATGATGATGATGATGAGAGCTGCCTACCACCAAAGTCGGGTGGTGGCCTTATCAGCTGAACAACGTTCAGCGTATGATCATGACTTTAGTAATAACGGGTCTGAATTTATACGGTCTTTATCTAGTTTTTCTGAATTGGTCAAAGTGGTGCCCTAATTCGAACCTCTCCAATAATATTATGTTTATCTTCTGTTCGTACCGGTTCTAAGATCAATGTTTAACTCGTATCAGAGGCTCCACAGAGATAACAGCACGTGGTTGAGCGTGAACGGGTGACTTTATCTGATAAGGCAACAGATCTGCTGAGCAGAAAAAGAGAGAGTGAAAGTGATTAGGTGGTATTACGGATTGTATCAGCTCGTTCGTGCAGCGGATTACTTGGTCCCATTCTACTGTCTCACTCGTGTGATATGATTGACCGGTTATATTTTGTATGGTACCGTTTTCACGTGTCCAAGGATCACAATAACAATGAGACTAATGTGCATTTATGGAAAACTTATTGATATTTAGTTCACCACTGTCGAAGCCCAACCTAGGTGACTACTCACTTCGAAATAAAAATGGAACTGAAGAATATAATGAAGAAACTACAGCGCATTTGGATGATCTCTGGAATGGACGCATTATAAGGTTATTCAAGGAGAATACAGAACTAACTTCATAAGTCCTTAATACTCACCAAAGTAATCAAGTAAACCATAACTTAATAGTGGAGTTCAAACCATTCAACCGTTCTATGGTCACCTGAACCTATGAATAGATTGAAAGTGAATGGCACCTTCAAGTATCTATGACGTGCGGTAAGAATACCCGCAAAACAACTATTATTACGAAAATTGGATCAAAATAGTCCAGTTTCCTTACCCTACCCCCAAATAATCAGTCCAAATTTTGTAGTAGTGATTTCATGGGACGTTTTCTTTGTTTTCACTATCTGTATGTTTATCTATCCAATACCGTCTGATTGGTATACCTTACCAGTTAAAGCATGAATTGCAGAAACAGAACGTGTTTTGTACGCCTTGGAGTTGAGAGGAAAAAGCAAACAGATGAAGAGGGACTTCCAGTTGGGTACCTGAGACATTAAAGCAAGACATACTTCGGTAGCCCACACCGATACTTGGAGACACTGTCGTGAACAGTGGCACTCGTGCATATACTGAATTCCTTCACAACTTCAGTCTGCCATGTTTTTAAACACCGGGTCCCCTTCATCCGCTGCATCAGGACCGAAAGAATACACAGGCTGCGAGATGTGAAAATTTCGTTCAATCGGCGGTGGTTGCCGAGTGGTATATGTCACCCAATTATCACCCCGAAGGACATGTGCTCGAATTCTATCACCACCGTCTCGCTCTCTTTATTTTGTCGTATGGCAGCCGTCTGATTAGACACTTCCCCTTTTCCTGAAAATTGTATAGTTTGATATCCAATAAATGGAAGAAAAAATACTTAAAACGTTGCTGACGTGCAACAAACAGGCTCACATAAAGCACAAGTTTAGTAAATCCTTGTGAACAGAAGTGTGCAGACGCACAGGGTCTAATAAACTTGAAAACAAGAGGTTAACTCCGAGCCAAGTGTTCAGAAGGTAAATAGCCCCTGGAAAACAGGACAAGAGTTCGTTCAACGACGGCTTTTCGGCGCAGTGTTATGTTCGTGCCTGTTTTTCTTTATTACACACCGGTGTGTGATGGACAGCAGACAGGGTGGAACCCCATAGTCACGAAGACCTGCTGTTCATTGATGGTAACCGGCAACTTGGAGTGGCAATACACATAAGAATCCGCTAGCTCAGGCGTTTGTTTTACACCAAGTATTGCGGAGAGTAAACGAAATATTAATATCTTGCGATAAATGTCTACGTGATTTCCGTATTTTCAATTTGACACTGCTTCCGGAATTCCATCCAGTCTTACCTCTACTCATTCATTCAAATTGGTTACCAAAAGACATGAGGGCGCATGGTTGACCGTTCTGTAAACCAACAGTGACAGTCCGGGACTCGAGCATAGATCCCTGAAGTTCCTTCCCAAATAAAGCCGCATATCTCGTAAGTATTTTGAGAAGCATGCTATACCCCAGCGTTATACAAATTGCTAAAAATACCTTGAAATCCTTCACTTTATTCATAAAAAAACTGATCACTTCTGACCCGGGTAGTGTATTGTTCTTTTTCGGTGTAACACCGTACTTTTCGGTTAATATGTACTGGTTTATGTAACCATCAAATGTCAATCAGTGTGTACATACGGCATGATTATTTTACTTGTGTGAAACTGGAGTGCCTATGTGCATGAGAACCAACCATATAAGCAAACGATGTGAAATGAAGTCGTAGATTCCTCGTGTTCTGTACTGATAACGCAAGAGTGCTGAAGCAAATAGCAAATATATATAAATACATTTTTCATGTAAATTTTCCGCTATGATGATATGAATTTTACTTCGAAGTACCACGTTAAATAAAATTCATCTGTTGCATACTATGCGGACTGTATTGTTATTATTATTTTAATGAACTCTAGACAAACAGACAAAAACAAGTGAATTTCCATAGAACATTTATCCAATGAAACATTTTATTTGATATCCATTTTTTTCAAATTTTCGAGTTGAAGGTTTTAAACAACCTTATTGAAAAACCGGAATTAATTTCTCACCTCGGAAAGTTCCATAATTTGATTTTTGTATTCATTCTCGATTTCATATAGTTTCTTGTTTGTCTAGTGGAGAAAAAACGAACTATTTCAAGCCTGGCTTTTAAAATTGGCTAACTAAAAATTTTGTTAGATGTGCACGTAATGAGATACACAATTTTATTGATTACCAAAATTAATAAAATCATTGGAAGATTCAAAACTTCTAAATAGTGGGGCTCATAGAATAGAATCAATCCATGGATGTCTGGATGTAAATGCGCATAGGTTAGACCAAGAACATGTTAAATTGAAATGTCAATACCTTTTTTTGTGAAAATGCATGAGTGTTGACATTCAAAAAAATCCATCTTATCTACTTGCGATTACCATTTTATAAGTTGATTTCTTCTTGCAAACGAGGTGTGAACTGAAAAGCTGAGAAGCACTAGACAGCTGTTTCGACCTGGTTGGGTTTCATCGGCAATTCGAATCCGTCGACCCAACTGCCGATCGAACCTGGGACATCACAGGTAGAAGGCGATCATTCTATCCACTCGGCCACCGGGTAGCTGCTCAGACCGTTTCTCATTTTGCGTATACATATCGCACTGCTGATGAGAACCAACCAAGTCGAAACAGCTGTCCCGTGCTTCCCAGCTTTTCGGCTCACGCCTCATTTACAAGAGCAAATTCATCATATAAACAAGTCAAATCCTCCAATACTCTCATACAACAAATAGTTGGGTTGTGAAATATTCCAGCCGAGTCAAAGCGCTTGAGGCTAGTGCTGAGATGAGCGAGGATCGATACTCGCAGCAAGCTCACAAAGATAGATTGTGCTATATCGTGCATATTCCAAATAAGAAACGGTCTGATCAGCTTCCCGGTGGCCAGGTGGGTAGTATTCTTGCGTTCTACCTGAGAGGTCCCAGGTTCGATCCGCAGTTGGATCGATGGATTCGCAAATGCTGACGAGATCCAACCAGGATTGCCATTTTGTAAACGAACAAGCTTTTATCAAGAAAGTACTCAATAATCGAGAACATCACAATCAAAATTTTGACATTATGTGCATGTTTAATTGTTCCATTGCTACTATTGACTGTTGACTATAGTCAAACTCCATTCGGATAATTTTCCCTATTTCCTCCTTTCATATTGGTTGACTCCAATCTGTCTTTGTCTTAGCGGCCGGCCTTCTTGATTTGCTTACGGTTTTTTTCTGACCACCATGCGCTGGTACTGCTGGTCAAATTATTTCGAATGTACGTCTCCTTTCGGTTTCAACCGTAATGTTTATCATGCCGTATGTCAACGTATAGTTTTATCACTACAGAACTACTATAGACAAGAATCAGAGACATTCCGACTATCTCTGATATTGCTATTGACCTCGGGGTACGTATATTTGAGCGAAGTACCGAAGATCAAATGGCGTATCAAAAAAACTCGTTAAACAAAACAGTAGGTGCTCGGTGAATCGTATGGTGAATTTTACCGTTTTGAAGTTACAATTGTGGAGACAGCTGTCATTAGCATTCTGATGTACTTATTTCATTGAGAAACAATGGCTAAGAACCAAAATTTTGTAAAGGATCATTAGTTATAAAACTAAACTGAACTTTATCAAAGAAATTTCATATTTTTTCATGTGTCGTTTAGTTGTCCCTTTAAGGTGCTCAATCACTGTGCTGTGGCCTCCGATATTCTTGGCCGCCATCAAAAACTATGAATGATATATTTCATGATTTATAAAGAATTGGCGATTATATCCAATGCATAGTTTAGGAGTAACATCAAGAAAAATGATGGTCACACTTTCGGCCGTGGAGTCAAGCAACTTCCTACGGATATGACATCTGTGAGATTAATTCACACTGTGGTAAAAATAGGGAAAAAGAACATGCTAGTTTTTTGACTGATAGAAAAATTCCTTAATTCAGTCTAATTGGCCGTATTTCATACTTTTACATAATCTCTTTGTGATAGCTTTTGCCATCAGCAGGACCATTGGGAGATTTAAGCCAAAAACCATAGGCATCTCGTATTCATCTAGCAAGACATCCTAAATATCATTCCTAACACCTGACCCAAAAAAACATCCAAATCGGAGCAAATAGTTCTCTGGAAGACAGAGTAGTGTGTTCCAGGAAAATACTGTAACGGAATTGTTCGTACTAACCGTCGTTTGAACATCATCCACAAATTGCGTACGCAACTCCCTTATTTGTACTTCTTGTTCTTGAGCAATGCGTTTCATTTGTTCATCGTTCTGTCGTTTCCATTCCCGGCGCTCAAATTCCCGTGCCTGACCAATTTCACTTAGCTGTTGTCTTCGCATCTCAACCTCCTTAGTCAACATTCCTTTGGTTTCGCCCAGGTCGATTTCCAATTGTTTGATTTGTTTACGTGCAAGTTCTGCTCGGCTGCGCCATTCGCTAAGTTGCTTGGAATGCTCAAGTCGGATCTGTAATAAGCGAGGAATAAGAAGACCATAACACTACAGTAACTGGAGTATTCTGTGGAGTGTTCTTTATTTCCAATGGTTTATAGATACTCCAGGCAAATGCAGAACGATAGTGGAAGGCAAGAACTCAAAACAAAACACGAAGTTGAACGGTGACGGTTGTATATACTGAACGGAGAACATGTGAATAATTTATGTCCAGTGAAAATAAGTGCTCCGGGTTAGCGAACCTGGCAAGATTCTGCAGAAGTTACTGAAGTATAACGAGACAGAGCGAAATTTACACGGTTTTCGGAGAATTTAAAATTTGAAAGTCTTCAATCAATATCATGCGTCCTCGTCACTCACGGGGTCATATAATTCATATCTAACCGACCAGAGCCTCTTGTGATCATTTATCGGTTTTTGCGACTCATTGTTCAGCTCAGACAGAAAAATGCAGGCACGCGGGCTGCCAAGTTACTTTTAGTTTCAACCATTTGTCCGAAGAGATTATTGGTCAACACCAACGTTCGCTCTATTCGCAAAGATCTCGGATTTAACCTCTATTCTGAACACACGCATTAATTCCAACACATCTGTTGTTTGTGTGCAAGAAACATGGCTAAATCAAAACATCGAGGACGTTCTCGTGCGAATAGAAGAGTTTGATTGCTACCGACAGGATAGACAGCGAAGTAGGAAAAATACCGGAGGCTGTGTGGCTAATTACATCAATGTTTCCTGGTGTGGCAAGTCAGAAGTTACACATAACTTCTGAAAAGTGCATTGACTGTTTGTCTGTTCGTTGTCACCCTAAATTTTCTCGTCACAAAAGTACAATCAGCATCAATGTGTATGTATCTTCCTCGTGTAATCGGACCGACATTTCTGCTTTCTTTGATTCCTATATTCCATTTCTAGTTCCATTATTAGATGATACTCTTCACTTGCTCGTTGGAAATTTCAATCATGCAAGCATTTCCTCCTTGCTTCTGTTTGGTTTGGTTGTCTGACCTTTCTCATTTTCCTACCAGAGGTAGTTCTGTGCTGGACAGAGTGATCACAAACCATCCCAAATTATTCTCTCCCAAACTAATGGCCCCGGTTTCTAACAGTGACCGCAGTATTCTTCTTTTTAGACCAAAGGTATACTCTTGCATGGCTTATCAAGCATTCTTACGTTCTACTCAGATAAAATTTAATCTAAGGGACTTTTCACCCAACCGTTTCTCTCTTCTCAACCGTTCTATTGTGACTGTTAAGTCTTGGTTTGGTTCTTGTTCTTCGTTTTTTAAATCTGTCAATTTCTTCAATGATACGATTAAATCGATCTTCGCCTTGTGTTGTCCAATGAAAACCCTGTTTCTCTGTAACGGTAGAATTTCTTCACCCTATTTGAAATCACTAAGAAGGTACCAAGAAATGGCCCACAAAGCTCGTCATGCATCAGTTGTTGAGCACTATTCTGATTTAATCAGGTCCGTGATAACGTACCTAAATGCAATCTTTACCTCCTAAATTCTGCCAACAAAGAACACCAGGTTCTTATGGCAAGGTATTCGCCTTCTCTGTGGGCAGAACAGAAAATATTTTAATACTTCTGTGGATGTCAACAGCCTCAATGCCGCTTTCATTCACCCGTCAAATGAGAACCAGATTCCCTCATTCCTATGCAATGATTCCAGTTCAGTGCCTTTTTCCAAAGATTTAATCTTTAAGCTTCTTCGATCCTACAAATCATCCGCAGCTGCAGGCCCTGATGGTCTCCCTCCGGCACTTCTGAAATTCGGAGCAGCTTCCCTAACCAATATGATGACATCCGTTTTCAATGAGTCCCTATCTTCCCGATCGACTCCTCATTGTTGGCGTCCAGTGACCATTATTTTGATCCCCAAATCCACGTCCTCAACTGTTCTTGTGGAACGGTTTCGTCCTATCGCGTTGACCGCAGCAGCTCTAAAGGTAACTGGAAAAGCCATCCTGAGTCGGTTGCGGTCAGACACCACAATTCCCCACGACCCCCTTCAGTTTGCATATGAACCAAACAGATCTACATTGGACGCCGTATCCACTCTGGTGCATTTTTTCTGCAAATCATTGAACCATTCGGTCAAGTCTGTCCGTTGTTTTTTCTGACTATTCGTCTGCGTTTGATTCCGTTTCCCGATCATATCTTCTTTTCAAACTTGAATCTTTTGGTACTCCAAAACAACTGCTCTCATGGCTTGCGACTAGTTCACACAGAGGGTCCAGTGCACCAAATTAGGAAGCAGTTCATCAAAACCTCTTCTTAACAATTCTGGTGTTCTTTAAGGTACTGTTCTATCTCCATATCTTTATTCTGCCTTTATTAATGATCGTTCTGTCCCACCCCCTGCGCACATCCAAAAGTATGCTGATGACGTTGTTTTGTCTCAGACAATTTCATCTCCTTCGGAATTTCATTTTTTTACTGAAAACCTATCCCACATCCAACAGTTTTCGGACCAATCTGGTCTCAGTCTTAACATATATAAGTGCGTAGAGTGTATTTTCAGTCTTTCCCGCTCCTCATTTCCAACGGACTCTGCTACCCTTAACGATAAACCTGTATCTAGAGTGACCTCAGTGAAGTACCTGGATTTCACCATCGACAGCAATCTTCGTTGGTGGGTGTGGGAAAACTGAGAAGCCTATGTTTTCAGTTACGCAAACTGAAGCAATTCCGAACCCCACAATCAGTCCTGTCATCTTTCGTTCATCAATGCGTTTTACCCATTCTACTTTATTGCTCCCCTGTAGTGTTTTCCGATCTTTTAAAACACGACTTCAAAACAATTCACCGTGGTTTGGTGATAACCAGTCGTGCATCACTAATCCGAATTGATTTATTAATCACAGAACTCATTGATGGTCACATCATCTCTTTTAAATTTGCTCACACGATTCTAGATGACCCTCTTCATCCACTACACCCTGATCTATCTTCTTGTCGTTCCCATCCGTCCACACGCTCCTCATTTCCACAGCTACCCTCTCGTATTGACATTTATAAAAATTCCCCTGTACCCCACCTGGCCCGACTACTTACCAAAAAGCAACAGGTATCAAATGAACTACTTCAAATGTTTTGTACATGAAGCGTATGTCACCGATATTCTTTACCTTTCGTTTTTATTATTTTTATTTTATTCTGCGTGACGAACAGTGTACTTTTTTAACAGAAATGTAAGCATTTATGCTTACACAAGTTATACAAGTACAAAAACACTAACAGTAGATCAGGGCTTACAAAAATGTCAAATTTTTCTAGTGCCCTCCGCTTATGAATTGGTGTGAACACTATGTTCACACCAATGCAGTGGATCTTCAACGCGGAGGGGCCGGGTCTCGCAACCGTAAATGAGAACGCTACAAACCGCGGCTATGTACACCCCTCCCTTAAGGGACAGTCGGATGTCATGGCGGCGCCATAGGTGTCGCAGGTTGGCGAAAGCTGCTCTAGCTTTCGCTATTCGTGATGTTATCTCAACATCACCACAAGCTACGATCAAGCTCCCGAGGTACTCAAATCTCTCGACTACTTCTAACTGATCACCACAGATGGTGAGTGCAGACACAGGCTCCTGCCGGTCTTGTACCAGCACTTTGCACTTTGATGATGCAAAGCACATACCATCACTGGATACGTCTATCGCCAAGAGCTTCAAGGCGTTTTGCACTGCCTGTGTGTTGGCACCAATCAAGGTGATGTGATCGGCATATTCTAAGTCAAGGACTCTGTTCCCTGGGAGGAGTTCGACCCCACCGTTTGCTAGACCGCACAAAGCGTTCTGCAGAACATCCTCTATGACAGTTGAAAAGGAATGGGAATATGGGTCAGCCTTGTCGAACTCCACTGGAGACGGCAAAGGGTGGCGAAAGCTGGCCATAGGCCCTAACCCGACCTGAGCTATGACGATACAACTCTTTGAGG
>UZAN01043197.1:16953-42990 GCA_900618425.1 Echinostoma caproni
TGCGATGAGTCACGTTTCCCAGATGACACCAACGAAGTGCCTACGCGTTACGGCTTCTAGACAAGGAACAATTGGCCGGCTGTGCCGACTAATCAGAAGCTGTACGATTTCAAGAATACGAGCACGCGACCGGTAGATACCAGGGTAACTAACAAAGTTCTTTTGTACATGTTATTTAGACCGCGTAACATCACGAGGCGATCCTAATCAAGTTACGTAACCCAATCTTGTACGCAAAAAGTTTCTTACACTATCAGTCCAGACTGCCGTGGAACTGATTTCCCACCCCACACCCGCTACTTTGACTTTTTTCCGTTGAACCACGGTAGTTATCACAACTTGCTTGTATGAATGCCAGATTGCTTTACGTTGTAGCGACTGAAGAGATTAAAAAATGTTAACATCTCGCAGTATTTGTCTTCTCTCAGTTCTAACGTGAATAAATTAATCATTTTATCAGAGAAATTCATAAAATTTACGTACACATATTTTTAAACCACATCAATAACCATAATGACAATAACTACAACACAAATCATAACAAAAGTGGAATGTGATGCTATTTTTCATCCAAAATGAGATCACTTCTTCAAGTTGATTACAAACCTCTTCTTGAAGACATTGAATAGTTTCTTTCAGAATCTGAACAGTTCTCTCATGTTCTTTAACTATACGTTCAGTTTGCGCACTGTGTTCAGCCTTCAATTCGGCAGTTTCCTTCATATATTTAGCAGCAAGTGCAGTATTCTGCGATTCCATTTGTGCATGAAATCTGTATTGATATAGAAATTCGCCTGAATATAGTTGATGAGCGTGTATAATAGATTTAAACAAATGCCTTTATATCAGGGCCCTTCTCTTAATTGGATGCACCACAAGCGGACATCCTGAACAACAGTTTTTATAGCTTAAACAGAATAATTTTATTGTTCATAATGTTTGTCGACTTACACAGAAATAAATGAAATAAAATGTATATTTTTGCTTTAGGAATATAAAAGTTCACAACGAAAGTACGTCATTTTCATGTTTCAGTGGCGATGAAATCTACGCTATATTTGTTTCTTGCTGGTAAAATATCGCTAGAGGATTTGCGAAGCTATAGTGACGGTGATTTATTTTTGTTGATCCAAGTGAAGCATTTCTTTCATAGGAATGACAACCTAACAATAAATTGCGATGTACATGTCATCACTGACCATACACGTACATCCGAATCGAAAACACAGCTAGGGCATTTATGAAGTGTTTATTTACAATAATTAGGATCTGGATTTAGGTATGATAGGTGATTGTCAAGCGCATTGTTTCCATCCGTTATTTAACTGTTCATTTATTTGCCCGAATGAATTTATTTTGAAGATCCGTGCTTGACATCCTTGAAGCTGGCTCTGAACATCAGTGTTCAGATCGAGTGAAATAGCTCTGACCTACGTAGGTATTCTGCTACAGCTTCTTTGATATCAAACGTGTTCCCGATTTTGACGGATTACATGGACAGGTAAAAGGCAAGTGTCATACTTTGAGCTCGTTTGAATACAGTGGACTGCGCTTTTTAATCCTGTATTATGGTCAAACAGTAAGCATGTTCCGCAATGTCCGAAGTTCTCAGCTAAATTGTGAGTTCTTTCCAATTTTCTTTAGAAATGATAATCTTTATTTCAGAAACGAATCCTGCACAATTCAAGTTGATTCTCTTAACCTCAGCTATTTACTGCTGTTCTATGCAAATTAAGTATCTTTCTGAAAGCAAACTCAATTTTGCTAGCTGGAAAACAGTACATTAGCCTATCCAGAAAAAGAAGCAAGAAACTCAGTGAGGGATACTTCCTGTAATTCCTTTGCTTTCATTTCCGCATCTATCGAGTCAAGAGATGATTGGAGGTCTGTTTGACGCTCACAAGCTTCCTTTAGTCGAGCTTCGCTTCTACTGAGTTCCAGTTGTAGCATATCTGATCGGGATCGCTGGAACGGATAGAGTAAAAAGAAGGTCACTATTGACGAAAGATGCATAGTACATTATCCATTAATTCCCCTTAAGAGATAGTGTTCAGGAAAAAATATATATTGAGAAAAATATACTTAATTACGTAATCAATTATTTTTTTGTTATAGTTATGAAAACAAGAAAGGATATTGAGAAACCAGGCAGCTCTCATAGAGTTTGTTTTCGGTGCGCTGCATGTTTAGTGTTTTTTCATTTTAAACTATTTGTATGTTCATGTAATCCGCATTCACACAAGCATTTTTAACGCCAAATCAAACCGATGACTACATTTACCCTCGTTCTTCCACAAACACACTCACAGATTGAAGGCTTTTGACCACCTTGATGTTTTGTATCTCGTTTAAAACACAAGTTATATACTGCCTAGCTCGTATTATTTTCACTTAACCTATTTCAATTCAACCCACACCATCGTTTCGTTGACGCGGTGTACTCATCGACCATAACACTAACGAAAGTGATATCAACGATATAGTCAAGAATCATAATATGGTGGATTTCGTTGTATGCAGAATAAATGAAGCATGAACCAAAGGTTGCTTCGACCTTGTCAGGTTTCATCAGCAATGTGAATCCACCGAAACAACTGAGGATCGAACTCGAAACCCCACAAGTAAAAAAGAAGCATACGACCCACTTGACCACCGGGCAGCTGATGACAGTACTTGCCATGTACTTTTTATTTGATATACACAATGAAAGTCGGTGTCGTATGATAGAGTGTAGGGAAACGAATCGTGCCTCAAAAATCAAACGCAGTCAGGTAACGTGATTGAAAATTATAATAAGTCGACGCCTAGTTTACCGGAGGTAAGCTTCCTCTTCAGTCGAACATTGTTCGGTTCTGAAACGAGGTATACGAAGTAAATGTGTAAAACTTAGAGGATAAGAAATTGGTTTACTTAATTTAGAAAATATAAAAACGACCAATATTCGGCAATGGGCTACTTTTCTATTATGTTCCACCATTAGGGAATACTACAAACTGATAAAACGATCGACTGATACTCTGCGTGTATGCACCCACGCACGCATATGTAAATACCCCAGTATATCTTTTCTTTTAGGTTATTCCCCAGCTAACAAACGCACGGTTTGGACGACCTGTGTGCATAGATACCTTTCGTTAAGCAAGCCCATTAGTACGTCATGTTTTTTTACATTCAGTAAACGGTTAGCTCATAACATAAACCTAATAGAAATTATAGAACAGCTGAATCTTCGTAGTATATGATGCAGATCAAAATGTAAAATCGAACAACATTCACCTCTTCCTGAATGGATTGTTCGAGTGCTTCAGTTCGTTTTAACTGTGTGTTCAGTTGTTCCAAATCCTGCTTACGTGCTTCCGCCAGTTTCTGTAGTTTTTCCTCGTGTTCACGGATAAGTTCTTCTTTTTGTTGAGCTGATTGTTCGAAGAAAGTATCCAACTGCTTGGTCATAGCTAGTTGTAATTGAGTGGACTTGAAAGGAAAAGAAGCGAATGGGAATGATAAATGTTGGACAGCGAATCTGCATAATTCCTGGGTTTCAAATCAACTTCAGAAAAAGTTTTTGTTATTGTATTCGTTTAAGAATTTGTGTTCTACGTACAGAGACAAACAGAAAAATCTCGAACCCATTGCACAACTCTTTTGTTTATCGAAACCGACAGGAAAACTTTCGCCAAATCCATTCGGCTTTAAACCCGAGCACTGATGCTTGTTACTTTTATCATACCAACCACTTGATTTCATGCTACTCTGCCATGGCATTCACCAGGGTGAACTGTAATGAATGATTTCTTCTGTGCTCAAATGTATTGATAACAGTTTGAGATTTTAACACATCTTAACACACAATTGATGAATCTAAAGTATTTTGAATAGAACACGATATACCAAACAAGACCTGTTTTCAATGATTTGTCTGCTTTGACTAATACATCACAATTTATAATACTCGGATAAAATACAAGTGGGCCAAGATGTTACTTACAAAACATTATAATAAAAAGTTAATAAACTTGAAAGAATATAAATAGCTCACAGTTACTTGTGAGTAGTGGTGAGGGATAATTGATGGTGATTTGAACTGGCTATCCTTCGAACTTCACCTTCACGCACAATCCTCAGTTCATCCAGTCAACCATCCCCTCAGAAGCACCAGACACGAGTTTTGCTCTTATAATAGCTCAGTAGTGTATATCCACCGCCCCGTCTGGGTTTTGAACTCCGAACCCATCACCAACTATGTCTTCCTTCGTTACTGTCGGGCCAACAATGAACCGACTGACCATCACAGAGGAAGACATCTTAACAAGCATGAATTGGCAATGCAGTTCAGCCATGGTATGAGTTGGTCGGCACAAATCGATCCCGGTAATCATTTCATGGAAGACCTGGCACAGGAATTCAAATTCGTTCTGTAATGTATCAGGCGAGCAGATTTTTCGCGCTCTGTTAGGGAGACACTAAATCATGTTTCGCTTTCTTTTGTAATTGTATTTACATCTTCTCTAGTCGTCAAGCCTACATTTCAGTCAAAAGTGTACAAGTTGGAGAGAAGGGAAAATCCCAAAACTTTTGTTTCGTTGTTATTCTTTTAGAGGTACGAAACTGTGAACATGAATGCATTATCTACGTGCTTTTTCTATACGCCAAACGTTGGATAGACCCATGTTCTCGGCGTTTGAGGCAAACATCAAGAAATGCTATCTGGCTGTCAGTTTCCCACTAAGAGCAAATTTATTATTTGGACGCACGCATTTGAATTTTGAAGTAGCTCATAGAGACTACTATTTTCACCCATAAAACAATATGCCGTCGAAATATCTTTTGTATAGCTTGCATTTTTCAACGGAATCTTTGAGGGAGTTGCTTTCTAGCACTGCCACGAAGACATCCACAAACAACGGACCTAGTGAGAAGCCCATTGCAACGCCGTCCTCCTGACGATAAATTGTATCCTTGAATTTAAACAGTACGTTATGAGTGCAGAAATAAAGCAAGTGGTTTAGTCTTCAGTCGGGATATCGGTGTTGATGTCAATCATTTGGATGTTGCCCGCTAAGTAATTGATCGCTTCTTCGATAGGAACTTTAGTGAATAGCGAAGTCTAGGGAAAACATTCGTAATCCGATTACATTCATTTCCTGAGCTCGTGAGCATCATCCAGCGTGGTGGCACACTGGGGCGAAGTCAATCACGAGCGCAATCTGTTCACACCTTGTCGAGTCAGGTCATTTCGTTTACTTGACCAGGGCTTTACTTCCCCCTCTGCCAGGCTTGTGAAGAACAATCTAAGCAGATTAAACATCGCATCCTGGCCACAGCGGAAGCAGTGCGAATTCGCATTTACAATCCACCCTGGTATGCGCTAAAATAATTTATGAAGGCATTATGTCTCCCATGACTCTCCATCCACCCCATTTTCACACGCCCCTCACAATCTCCTGCAAATCCGGACCAAACACTACACCGGAAACACTAGACACTCTATATTCTTCCAAGTTTCATAATTTGTTATCATCATTTTCTGAAAGTAATTGCTCTACTCACCCGTATTTTATCCGCGTAAGATAAATTGTTATGTTTAGCCAAAGAAGATGAATCACTGAAAACAAGTCCTGTTTGGTATATCATGTTCTTTTCAAAATGGTTGTTGGTGGTTCATTAGGACTAATCTAACGTACCCTTTAGGCAATCATTAGCAATAGTCCTATCAATCAGTTAGTTATTTTTCAAGGGTTACATTAATAACTAGTCCGTAACCACAAATAACCAATCGATCAAAGGGAAACTATTACAGGAACTTCAGGTAAACTGCTTTCTTGGTGGAAATGAAGCAATACAAAGGTTCGGCAAGCTAATTCATTTAATCATATCTACAGATGAACAAGTTGTATTACTATCTGAACTCATATCTTAGATTTTTGTATCTGTCTCAGATTGGACAAGTTATGTATACTGGTTTTTATGGTCATCTATATTTCGTCTGGACAGTTGGTCGAGCGTTGATCAGACGATTGCCAAAGTCGGTGAAACAACGGCAAAAGGTAGTTGAGAAATTCGTCTAGTTGAATGACCAAAACACCTATGGAAGAACGAAACATGGTTCTTTTGGTTTTGAAAAGGACATTAAAAGGAAACAAACCTGCTCTTCTGACTGACTTCGAACTTTTTCCGCATTGGCTATGGCCATGGCTAACTGTTCCTCCAGTTTATCAATGGCCGCTTTCAGTTCGGCGTGCTTCTCGTCGGCATTACGTTGAACAGCAGCCAATTCTGCATTCTTTCGGGACAACAGTTTGGCAATTTCTATTTCACTCTCTCGGCGAATCTCCACCAGTCTGTCATAGAAGTCTGTTTCCGATATTTGGGCATGGGAAGCGGCCTGATGAACGCGAGTCGTAAAGTAAGAGAGCTTTGTTTTATATGTACTAAGCAGATGCGTATTTCTTAGCACCTTTTATTAAAATCCGTCAGACAAACTAGTTCTACTAAAGTATGTTTGGTGTATTATGCTAATTCGCATTTCGAATGCCAAAAAGCACAGATCAAGGAACACAACACATTGCTGCACTGCAAGTTATGGGTCTCAATAAACTAACTGAAAAAGCGAATAAAAACAAAACATCTAAACATAAACGACAAATAGTGTGTTAAAATGAACGTATTTCAACAATGCACAATTCCTATCAGGAACTTTATTTTTTTCTTAACTAATTGCCAACTTAATTGATTGTGATTGATCTGGTTTGATCATCCTTCCGACTTTACCTTCACGCACAATCCCCATTTAATCCCATCGACCAGACATTTGGGCAACACTAGACTCCAGTTTTGCCCTCAGAACTTCCATAAAGGTATGGACAAACGAGTTAGGAACAAGCTTACAAGACTATCTCATACTTTACATTTTGCTCACAGTTACTTGCGGGTATTAGAAAGGGACAACTGGTGTTAATTTGGACCGACCATCCATATGGTTAGAAACTTTCGAATGAACTTACATAAAATTATATCTTCTTTTGTTACTATCCGGTTCAATGAAGTGACTGATTATCATTGAGGGGGATCAGGGCAAACTTGAATTCTTAGTTCTACTCAGTCTAAAGGTGAGCTCGTTTTCATACTGATAACACACCTTTGGAGTTCGCACCACTACTGATGAGTTTTAACGAGAGCAGAACTGGAGTCTAGTGTTTTCGGGGTGCATGGTTGAATTAAAGAACCTAGGATTGTGCGTGAAGATGAAGTCCAAATCAATATCATTTATCCCATATAACCAAAAAATAACTCAATTGAATGTAAATTAGCTGACTGTTTCCACTGTGAATTTTCGTCCTTGGCATTTTTCAACAAGAATAGGTAGAATCACCCTTTCCGTTGACTTTTAGCAAAAAGCTATGTTCTCAATTTTTTTTAAACCATTCATAAGATATTAGAAAATGACTTAGGATACAGCTGAGTTTAGTTTGTAAAACCACTAACCATGCACTTCGTGCGGCGGTTTGGACGACGGAGTTGAGGGAAGATCGTAATATTAAAGGCAGTGTTGCCCCGATTTTCTTTTGGGGATTTTGTAGGGTGGCTTTCAATTTGGCATGACATTTACTACCACGTGGAGAAAAACGCAGTTTAGTTTGCTTAGGAAGCATTAACTGGGGAAAATTTTCGGAATATGACCCGAGTTATACATCAAAGTCGAATTTGTCTGAGAAATTATAGGTTCGATTTACTGTTGATGTCAAAATCTCTCATTGCTTTCTTCTTTTTCGTCTACTTCTTCATCCGAATTTAAGGTCAGGAGAAAAACAAAAACTGAGCACAGAATTGCAAGGTTGATGATTGTATAAACTGAGCAAAACTACACCTGCAGCCTGAAGAAGTTAATCACACCAAAATCTACAACAGTGAGACGATAAGATTTAACACGGGGACCACTCAGATAGGACTTCACAATCTATGCTAATATTTCACCACCGTACTTTGTTCTCAACAACGATAGATGAGTTTCAGTTTTTACTACCATTAACCATGCACTTCATCTGTGATGCATCCGCCAGGTGAGACTGGGTGCTGGACCAACCCAGTCTTGTAGTAAAATTTTACACTTTGAAGGTGCAAAACACATACCGAACATGACTAAACTAGCACTCAAACGATAGATAGAGCTCACCTTATTCATTTTAGTTCTTAGTGTTGCAAACATATATATTGGTACAGTTTTTAATATGACATTATATTATATTAGGATTCAGGGAAATTTATCCACATGAACCTTACTGATTAAGGAAAGACCATCATCAATAACTGTATATTGATTCTGATCCAGGTCTTAGTCTTGGCTTGACCAAATAAATTTAAGTCTTATTTTAGGGCAATCATTATGTAAATGAGAAAAGAAGCAAAATTTTATCAACAACAAAAGAAACAAGCAACAAAAGAAAATCAATTTTCATCTAAATGTTTCAATGCACTTGCTTTCATCCAGTTGAAGTTCTTGCCAACTGATTCACAAGCTTTTGAGAACTTCTTCATGGGACGCTGAGAATTCTGGTTTGGGATTCGCTTGTGCATTTTCTCCTTTCTAAAAGCATCAAGCACACGAGGGGTTAGGTCTTGGGACTCGTTAGTTGAATGGTCATTCTCACATTCCTGGTCGGAGAGGGCCGATATCTCTCCCTCCGTGCTGGTTGTCACGGAAGAATAACCACCTTTGGTAGTAACACTAACCATGGAATCTGTCAAGTGTGATACCAAGGAAGATGAATGAGGTTTTTGTGGGTCTCGGGGATCTTTGATAGACCGATAGAACTTCCCAAGGCGAGATGCTTTTCGATTTTTTATTGTGCACTTCGTTGAACCGGAACCTCTCGAATGAAACCGTATTTTTCGGGGCCTTTTCATTTTTATGTGATTTTCCAAGTTCTCCATTGCGCAGGGCTGATCACTGGAGTTGTGGTGTGTGAGGGAGTTGTCCTTTTTTGCCTGTTTTATTGAAATATTGTTGAAGAGCACGGTTTACTAAACTCACTATTAGCCAGAAAACTGTAAACAGTTGAAACGCTCAAAACGTCTGTAGAATAGAGATCAAGTTGTCCAAATTAAACTGAGTTTAACAACTGATTTCTAATTTTATTTTACGGAATTTAGAAGAGTTCAAATTATTCTGGGAGGAATAAATGTACATTTATCTTCCAGAGAGCTGTTTTGATTTTGTACATATAACCCATAAGTTCACTTCGTCCCTTTTCAACGATAACACAAATTTAGAGGTCACCAGTTGTGGTAAATGATTCGTCTACTAACCCGGACAGAGCATATATGGAGGTAACGTGTTTTTCATTATCAAAATGTAGAAGCGAGGAGAAATTAATTTTGTTGAAGTGAAGAATCAGAGTACTGTTCGGTATCGAGAAGTACTTTACAATCGCCCGGCCCCTCATCGAACAGATTCATCAGTCCTGTTTGATGAACTTTTTGGCAGCAGTGAAACTTCAATTTGGATAGAAGTCGAATAGGTTGATCGTGTTATATAAACATTATGCAAAACCAGCAGCTTGAAACCAATTATCTGATTTTGATTTCAGCAAAACCTTTGAAAAAGTTCCGCATGATTATCTTTTGCCGAGAATCAGAACCCTTGCCGTTGGAGAATCTCTGATTGGTTTGAACTAAGATTTTAGACAGGGATGACGTTCTGCATTCGAGTCCTCAGTCGATGACACGTTGACATGAGGCCTCTAGCGGTGTCGCAGTAGAGTCATTCCTAGGTTTATTGCTCGACCCGGACTACATTACCAAGTTTTCCAATGCGTTTCTGTCCCATTATCAAACATACACGGAAGATCTGAAACTGGTTTGCAGTGAAGTCTATGGGCAACGGAAAAATTCTCTAGTAAGACTGGAGAGCTCGGAATCGCTGGTCCTTGAGATGGCAGCTGCTGTCAACACTGAGAAATGCGCACAACTGAGTAATATATATATATATATAACACCGGCTTGAGAACATGCTTGGTGCCAACGCCATAACAATATTAACAGTAACTGTAACGAGGAGGGTGGGGTACAGAGTATAGAGAAAGGATGTAGCTGTCAGAGTAGGAGATTACGTATAAGTGGAATAACAATCTTTCGGCGGGGCGTTTCACCGTACACTTAAAAAAAATTATTTGTGGTTTTTACGGGGCACGGGATTTCGACAGGCAGACCGTACAGCATTTGCGCCACTGACTTCTATTCTGGGCCATATCTCTCAGCGTCTCTACCCAACGACAATCCTCATCCCTTAGGTCCAATCTGGAAGGCAGCCTTTGATACAATTACGACAATCATCTACGCCGCATACGACCGACCCACCTCGTTCGTTCACCAAGCTTTGTAACAATAACCTTTTACCATTCGTTGACTTCAGAATATTCCGACACAATTTGATCTGACATACCTAAAAATGGCATGCCTAAAGTTTGTGCGTCGAGGTTAAAGGATTATGAGTCGAGGCTAACGAATTACGGATTTCGGTTAAAAGAATCTAGACGAAGATTAAAAGTTTGTGGGTCCAGGATGAAGAATAACGAATAAAGGATTGATAGGAAAAGAAGTAGTAGATTTGTGTTACAAGAACACAAGCAACCAGTTGAATGGTGGGTCAGGTGCAGGTCACTAAATAAGCAAATTGGTGTAATCAGAGAGCACGTGTTGTAGGCGATCAGTTATTTCATCCTCAAGTTGTCAAAACCAGATTTACGTAAGGAGGAATAAGCTAGTGATAACAACCGGCGAAGAGTAGGGAACGAATTCGAGTTTGTCTCAATTTTTTTCAAGTAATCCAGTTGTGAAAAGATCACAAGGCTAGGCAGGATTCGAACTCACAATTGGACACAACTTACGTCTCAAAGCAGTGTTCGTTCTAGCAACTGAGCTACCAAGCCACGCATAGAAAAGTGATCCTTTTGTATGAAATCGGAATCCGATCTTATCGTAGTAGGTCAGAAAATTTTCACGATTGGGCTTTATGAAAAGTTTTATCTGTCGATAAATGAAATTCTCTTGTTGATAGGCAAATGGGCTATGTAACAGTGGTGGAAATTCACATACATCCCCATTATCATCAAAACACTAACTCTGTGAAACTGTTGGTTTTCTGTTCATTTTGATCTCACATCCAGGAGACAATAAAAGTCCGTAAACAGGTGCTATCGGTTGGAGCCCAGATGGTACACATAAAACACAACTTATGGCGTCAGAAAGAAGAATGCTCGAGAGCAAGGGAGGCAGGCGGGAACGGGAACCGAAAACATTATCTGATCACATGCTTACATTTAACCGGATTGATTTACCTCGTCCACTCATTTTAGCGAACACTATACGAGGATAAACGGGAGAACTACATAGCGAAGAACAACACGGATGATCGTTACGGTGTCATCTGTGCAAACCATACTCCGATTCCATTGATCTATCTATCCGTACCTCAGCCATGTTACCTTTGAAATTACTCCAACATGGTGGTCATTTAACCTATAGTCCTTTTTTCAGGTATTTGTGTGCACATATGGGTGCAACCGGAGTTAGGGCTTCATGATACGACAAGAGCGATTAAGATCACGATATCTGTATAAGTATATTGACCAATAGCTTCTGTGGAGATACAGCAAGTAGCGCGGGTTCAAACAAAAAAGACGCGTTCTGAAACGAGAAAACTGTCAAACAGACTGCGTTGGCCATAAAACGACAGAAAAAGTCAAATAATTAAGTTTCACTCACTGTTGCACAAAGTAAACATTATCAGACATTATTGTAGACAAGCGAATAAGATGCAGTTTGAGTGAATGCTAGATATGGACATGTCTGAAAGTACGCGTCGGAGCACACAAACGTACTTATAGCAACTGGTAAACTGTGAACACATTACCATACAGCATGAAGGCACGCATCGATCAGGGGTTGTGGACTGACTGTCGGATAAAAATGGAGAACAGTGCAATTTGCAACTCCATATACAATATTATAGATAGCAACATAGCAATGCTAAAGAGAGGAGATAAACACAGGTTGCCAAGTGAATTATACGTTGGATATATTCTGATGGAGAATAAAAGAAGGTAAGCCGGAGCAGACAAGATAACCTTTGATTTACAAATGGCGGATGCATTAAATTAAACCGTTTAAGACTGTGCTTAAATTAAAAAAGCCACGTGTTTACCAGGTTTTGGGGAATCCGTTCTCCAGTGATACGTGAACCCTAAGCGAATGTGTTATTTCCAATTGGTACAACCGTTAAACATGCACTCTTATGCACCAGTTTTGGTTACTGTCTTTTAGCTGTCCATTTGGATGACGCAGTAGCAGAATCATAAGAAGGTTGAAAGTAGAGTGGAAGGAACAACAGAGCATTGTAATCGAATAAGGTTGCAATGTAATTGAGAAGATGGACGAACACCTTTGTTTGAAACACTGAACTATATCACTCAGTGTCTATAACCCTCGGTTACCATGATCTCGAAGTCCCGATCCACGGAGCTTAACGCGACATGTATGATCGAGCATCCCGGTTAGGGTTTTCGTACCCTCATGCCAGGTCATAGTTTGGCCACTTATAACGTTTGGCCATCCACTGCCGGCCACGGCAAACATTGCGCGCAGTGGCAACCTATTTGGTGACATGCGTAGCACATGTTCCAAACAGCGTTATCTATGGGGTCGACCACTTGCTCCAATGGACAACCGCGGTTACCCAAAAATCCGCGCCTAACTTCAGCATTACTCGTTCGGTTAACCCGCCAGAATCGTGCAACGCTGCGTAGACAGCGATATTCGAACACCGACAGTCTGCCTTTCTTCTGTTTTCTTAATGGCCTTATTGCAGAACTGGCCGAAATGCCGCAGCATACACTCGACCCTTCACAGACAGCCGGATTTCGCGACGGTGCCACAGATATCTCAAGTTGACAAATGCCAATCGAGCCTTCTGTATGCGAGTTGACACTTCATCGGTGATTAGTCCACCGGGTGAACTGTAGCTGCTCAAAGAGCAAAATTTGTCTACTTCCACTACTAATTCCCCATTCATAGTGAGATTAGGGGTTGGGCAATCCAGTCTTGTAGTTCCTTTTTCCACTTTGAAGGTACAAAACGCATACCGAACATGGCATCCAAACTGTCCAGAAAACTTGCAACTTACCTGGATCTTCACTTAGCAGTACAATGTCGTCTGTATACTCTATATCAGACGGTCTGCCACCTGGAAGCAATTCAATGCCACTATCCTCGCACGAGGAAAGAACTGTTTCATTGACCAAATCTATAAAAACTTAAATAGAAACGGAGAGAGAGGGCAACCTTAACAAACACCACTTTCTGTGGTGAATTCGGGCGAAAAAATGTCATAAGCTCGGAATCGGTTTCGGCTATTAGTGTGAAAGGATCGTAATATTGAAATAAACTTCTCGGCGACGCCTTTCTGGGAAAGACAGCGCCAAAGTTTAAAGCGGTCGACTAAGTCGAAAACTGCTTGCAAACAGACAAAGACAAAGGTAGTGGGTATAGGAAAAGAATGCAAGTGCTTCAGAATTTGATGAAGAGCAAAGATGTGGTCCATAAAACCTTAACCATGTCTGAAACTAGCCTAGTTCTCACGCATGCACTCCTTACGTGCCGCCGACAGTCAACGGCAAATGGCCAACTGCGTAGCAAGAGTGGTTTTCAATCAAGTCATCCCAGGTCTCTAAAGACTACCACAAGATAATATCTATGATGCATGTACTAAAGCGACGATGCAGGCTTTAGTAGAAGCATGTACACCATCAACGAGCTAAAGTAAGTTATCTACGCACGCCGCGCCTCAATGCAGTTCTTAATTAAGATGAACTGACCGTGTTGGCTCAATCGAACTAACTTAAATTAAAAAAACAGCCAAGTCAGAAATGTGTTCCATTTGGATTTTGGACGCACTAGGTAAAAATGTACTATATTTTCAACCAAAAGCCTCAGTATTGTCGGGGGTGGGTGTCTGGGTTGCGGCTGGTCATCGTTCCCTTGCACCTAACGAAATGCTCCCACAAGACCAAGCGTCTCAAATAGCCTCTGATGAGGAAGCCTGACTCACTGCCTTCTCGTGGGGGAGGTGTTTCCCACCAAAGTGAGAAGACGAAAAGCCGACATCTGAGGCTATAACCGGGTTGGTGGACTACTGGTAGTTCACCCAAGGAAGTTGGTCAAAAACCCTGATTCCAAACCAACCAAGAGGAGGCATACAAACCACACACACCCCTTCATGGTTGTGGCAGTGGTCATCGGCTCGATTGGGAATNTGACCCCGTTCGAAGGGTGTATGATCCGGTGAACTGGACAACGGCCCCCAGTGGATTGCGGTTTTCACACACCGCCCCGCTGCCTTGCGGGTCAGGCTTTGGCTAGCCAAAGGTTCCACTTGTGGATTCCTCAAGATAATTAATTTGCCTTGATCTGGACAACCTGACAGTATTCGGCTCATGTGCAAATCATGGAACATTTTTCTTTCACATACAGATTATTTTACCATGATTTGTTTGGCACACAGTATGGATTCAGACGTGTGTGAAAATATGCATACATATATTCAATATTGAATTTGAATGTTCTCAGATTTCTGGCGAAATGCCTTCTGAGATGCGTTAATTCTAATCCGATTTATTCCAGTTGCTCGTAGACTGATCCAAATTAGCAGAGTGGTGGATTAGTTCTGCTATGTTACTAGGGCAATATTCGAGATCTGACACTGGTTAAATGGTCAAAAATACCCCCCTCCGCCTCCTACATATAAAAATCATCTATTTTGTATAAACAAATGAATGAATCGTTTTAATTGTGCCAGCCGTCATTTGTCAATCCAAGAGACATTAATGGGTAAGCCATGGAAGATAACATCTGAAAATATCAAAACTTAACCAGGGAATAGGGATGAACTTTCAGCACATTATAGTCGCGTGCACGAACCCCATTCGCATCTTACACCAAAAATTTACAAAACTGGGTATAATTCAGTCGCTGCTGAATGAGAGGAAAGTGAATCGGACGCTCGTAGAATTGGATAGATCTAGCAATCAATAGGTCTGCACATCACTGAAGCACCCGGTTTGTAAACGGTCGTGTTTCGAACACCAGTCGGTTCACGACTGTCATAACACCGTCAACATTACTGGAGCCGAAAAGCCGATGTGTGATGCCTACGAACCGACTGTGAACCTGTCACGGGAGTTGACGAACTCTGCTGAACTACGAGACTGTTCAGCTGGCAAATGCGCACATTGTGAATCCAGAGAGAGGGAGGGGAAAGATGAACGGCCGTTTCCAGTTGAGAGCATAAAAATCCTCTGACAATAACAAACTGATTCCATACAGGAAGTGGGAAAAATACCAGCCACGTAATAATCAAGTTGGAAGAAAAGATTAAAAAGCAGGGCGAAACTGACCAAGGTGTTGCATGTCTTGATGGACAGATCCGAGGTTTGAGAGAGAGAGAGAGAGAAGGATTCGAAAATGCAAATGATAGAGTTTTGAATGAAGCATCATACTGCAGGAGATGGCCGAATTGAATGAAAGGATTAAAGGAAAAGAGAATACAATAAACCACTTTCGGGAAGAGGAAAGATTTGAGTTGTGCTAGTATTATAATTCCACAAACCAGTGCCTGGTCTAGGGTAGTTGTTTATCGCAGATTACAGTTGGGATATCACTAATTTGGCACAGATTTAACAGATATCTCATTTGAAACATGTCATCGCGATTCCCGGCAACATACCATGTAATGAATGGAGCAGTCCGCAGTTATTCTTTGGGGCACAGAAATTCTCCCTCAGTGGCCTTGTTAATTTTTTACCATTGAAGGATACTGCCAACCGAATTATATAGGATACTACTCACAAATGTGGGTAGTATCTCACGACACTAGCATGATCCGTACGAAGCAATACGAACTGAAAAGAGTGACAGAATCATCAGCACCATCTTATTTGTAAGTGTGCAATTGCAACTCCTTAGTCGATAGGCCCTATTCGAGATGCAGTTGACAAGCCTTTACAATCACTTCTGAGTTGATTTAAATGGGTTTGTGAGTACTGTCACTAACCGGTGGGGAATAAAAGAGGACAAGTGGTCTGCAAGGAAATAAAAATAAATAAAATTTTAACACATGTTCGAACAGGGAATTGTGAAACATCTAATTCACCTAACAAACGTACAAAGTGCTTCCGCTACCTGTTCATCTGGTTGTGTTCCTCGCCTATCACGTGTGAGTGGGGATGTACAAGAACAACAATTTTTTTGGTGGGCACAAGAGCCCGAAGTACTAGACAGAAAGACGACAGACAGTCAAACACCTGACAGGAACGAAGTGTGTACAACGGAGGGTTTGCCAAACCGGCATCCTCTTCTATTTCACCTTCTTAATCCGAAAATTTCGTTTGAAACGCACGACTCGAAAGACGGAAAAATTGAAAACAGATGTTGAAAATAGATAGGCTTGACTATCTATCAACCCCCAACGAACAGACTGTATTCAATCAGAAAGAGAAACAACTAACCTCAGACAGTAGTATTTACCGCCTGAGCTGTTCCGTGATTGGATGATTTCATTTTATCGGACACGAAAAGACTTGAAGGACATGAGAAGAGGTTTCTTGATTAGCTTCTTGCTTTTTTGTTCACTTTTAAGTGGTTTTTTGTTCGTTTAATCATGTTCGTTTGGGCGATTGGAGT
The DNA here is from genome assembly GCA_900618425.1 of Echinostoma caproni. Taxonomy (NCBI): domain Eukaryota; kingdom Metazoa; phylum Platyhelminthes; class Trematoda; order Plagiorchiida; family Echinostomatidae; genus Echinostoma; species Echinostoma caproni. The sequence continues at coordinate 33,685 of UZAN01043197.1, forward strand.
AACTCTCAGTCGTGTTCTTGGTTCAACGTGGTCTGGGTTGAATTCACGAGTGGTTTTACAGATAGATTTCAATTGTCAAGTTTACTGAAAAATTTCGAATCTGACTGCCAGAAAGATGTCACTGAACGAGAAGAGTGAGAAGCAAAGCATAACTGATTAAAGCGATTGAGCTGATAAAGAACAAATAGATTAACTTCATGGGATGTAATGGAGATCGTGATACAGAGGAGGGTATGAAGAGCCAAACAAACGTCCCATTTGGTTCCAGAGTGATCAGAGTGCTGCCAAATTCGTAAACCAGACACACACAGCATGCAATGATTGTGGTCTCACGTGACCGTACCTGTAAAACTGCGCACAAGCATAAGCAGTTTACGCAGGTAAGACGGTCAATTGACTCGAAAGCTAATCTGCGCACTATGTGCCTGATTAAGGCCTATTTCACTCGTTCTCTAGCACTTCACTGGATTTCTCTTTAGAAGTTTAACCTGACCAGATCCAGGAGTCAGAGACGGATATATTGGGGAAGTGCACAAAGTTGCTGATTACGGATGCGTCCGGTCTCGGAGAGAGAAAGCAGTTTCCAACCGCCCTATAGGATGAACGTATGCTGATTGAAAATTCTTCTCGCACCACACCAGTTTCGGTTGCTCACAGATGATGGTCCTCCATTGCTACACACACACGCTCACACGATATACAACGATAAATAGTTCGGATTAGACTGTTGCGGAAAACAATTTTTTGAGGGGAAAATATTGGTTTAGGAATGGCCTGATTTGGTTAGCAACATTTCAACCTCAAGATGAGGAAAAAAACGAATCGGCAAACGGAGAGATGCGACTAATTTCCCTAATGTACATATAAAAATCCTACGCGGAGAGAAAACACGATCGAAGATACGGTAGTTATTTAATCAGATATGGAGCTTTGAGTTTGGGCCGAATGAACTACTACCATGAGTCTGTTTGCAGTTTAATACACAGAAATGCTGAATTTGAAAGGAAGTAAATTTGACAACCCCAATGATTATTTTTCATCTCCCATCAACCGAAAATTCGGTCTGGTCTGGCTAGTTGAACTGATTTAAAGGAAACATTACAATTTATCCACAAACCGGATATCTAATCCCATGTGGAGGAAAAACAAACACCAAAAGTCACATCAATCGTAAGCGATAGAGAAAATAAGAAGAGTTTGACCGAGTCCGGTGAGAGATAGGAAGCAGATCAGCTAATCAAATCCTTCAGGAGAAACGTTCAAAAACTATTCTGAAAATTTCACAATTTCAAAGGAAAATTCACTTCAAACCAAAGACATGTCTTTTGAAGTTACAAGAATGGTCCACACTATTATTTTCAAATCCGGTAACCGTAGTCACTAAACAACCGCGTAACATGCACAGCCTAGTTACCACCTGTCCTTCTATTTCTCCACTTGAGCACAAACCTATCAGCTGGGAACTTATTTTGCCTTTTGTACAACAGATAATCCTTGAGATGTGCCGATTTTCGTAGTTGTGAGATGAGTGGAAACAATTAGAAGGCGGAGAGTTCAAGAAAAAAATTTAACAGAACGTTGACATGACACTGATCAATACGGTAAACGCATTTGTTCGATGATAACCACTCCAACGGATGTGGACAAAACTTGGAATATTTTTGCAGTCCTATTTTTGAGATTACCCTAATGGTCTAGATACTTAAGAAAATCCAACTGTTCTGTTGCTCGAGCGGCATAAAAACAAAGATTCAGTAAAAAAAACGATGCACATGTCGACAAATCATCAAGAACTACAAACCGCAAGACAATGCCAGTCATTTTCAAATCCAACATTCGGTTAAAATCAACTGGCAAATCGTTTTCGTCGAGAGCTTGTTGGAATCTATTTTTTCGGTTTCCAAAATATACCCGGCTGTTCTATACACATCACATCTCAAAGGGTGTGCTTGCCCGGATGAACACGTGATGTTTGTGTACTCGCCATGCAATCACAACAAAACCAAAGTCCAATGATGATTCCATTCATCATGCCTGAGCTGAAGCTGAATCCACATTGTGGAGTACACGTGGAATGTGGGCTGAGAACTTTTAGCGCATATGTGAAAAAGTTGATGGACGCACGTACACCCAGATAGGCGCATCGATTCGCACCGGTACATGCACATCGAACGAAGTCCGTGAGCATGACTTGGTCGATCGAGCAGATCGACTGACTGTTTGCGTGGGCACGAGGTCGTCTCATTATTGATCGGTCACTATTTCGAAAGCCACATGTAAGAAAAAAATCCGACATGTATCGGCTGTTTTGTGCTCTTGCACCCCACCCCAATCCCGACCGTATCTCTTTCATTCCGTTCACTGCCCATCGACAGGCATCCAGCGCAAGGTTCACAGTGATGCAGGCCTCGGATAATCGATAAAGATAATAAGCCAGACACAAACGTGTTTAGTCCAGTAGGTTGAATCGTTGATAGATTCGGGATGATCATCTGCACCCGTCCCGGACCTCCGGTGAGTTGGCTCGCATATCGTCTGGTGCTCCGATAAGTCCAAATGTCCACAACGGGTAAATCTATCGTTTTTGTAAAATCTTTCAGTCCATAGACACTGCTCATACAGGGATTGAGATTTTTTAAACCAATAAAAGGCACTCAGTAGCATAGGTCACGTGCTCGGATGTAGAATTACCGAGAGACATCAATGATGTAATTATTATCGAAAGGTCACTTATAGACCTATTGATATGTAGACAGTATCTAGGTGAACGGAACTCACGTCAGCGCAATGCGGAGTGACTAGAAAAACAAACTTACCTCCACTTGTTCCGGTCTGTGCAACGGATAAGCCCGAGACCAAAGGAGTGGACGGTAGCACCCATTCAGATCCGTCTGCTCCCACACCGGAACACAAAACATCTGTGCTTGTCATATGGCCTTGTGTGCCGTGTCCCTTCAGATCCGGAGCCAGTAGAGTGTAGAAGTAAGAACCGAATATGAAGGGATGAGAAGAATTTCCTGAGGTGTGACAAATCCATCCGGCATCGACCAGTGTCTAATAAGAGATTAGAAACACACAATAAGGGTAAACTAAGACGATTCGAGTATAGTCAGTTTTATCCAATGGGAACTAGGTAAAGTTTGAAGTCAGTTATGAAGTAACAAAGCAAAAAACGGTGTCTTTTTAAACCTAGAAAGAACTTTGTTTGATCGAGCACTTCCACTGATGTCACTAGCAATCATCAGCTTCTTTTCTTTCAGTGTTGAAAATTCATCCTATTGGGTGCATAAAGCTTAACTTGACTCGATTTGACTTCCTACCCACATTCTACGTACATTTAGTTTGGTTACTTCTGGTAGCTAATTGTGTGAGGATTCTCAAGTTATAAATTTTCAGTTTATTCTTTCCTCATTGGCTGATTGGGTGAGTAGCCCATCACCGAAAGCCCCAGCAGGATTGGAGGTTTGTCTTGGGTTGTGGTTGGTCACACTGTACGACCACTTGATTCAAAAAACCTCTTTTGAGGAAGCCTTGGTTACAGACTTCCCGTTATCCCCTCAAAGTGAGAGGACGAAAAGCCAGTAGCCAAGGCGATAACCGGGACGATGAACCACTGACAGTTCCCATAGGGGAGTTAGCTAAAAACCCTGACCCCAAACCAACCAAAAGACGTACGAATCACAGACACTTTCTCGGTTGACAGTGGTCACCAGCTCCAATGAGCACAGAAATGCTTTGGAAACCTTGAACGTTTGACCCCGTTCAAAGAGTGTATAATCTGATGACCTAGACGCCGGCCCCATGGGGTTGGCGGTTTTCACACATGGCATGACTGCCTCACTGAACAGGTTTTGACTAGTCATAGGCTCCGGTTTTGAATTCCACAAGAAAATTCACTGGCTCTCTAGCCCTGGCAGTTTAGTAGTATTCCCTCAATTGTCAAATAATGAATCTCTTTCTTTGTTATAACGATAATTGCACCGTGATTTGTTTGGCACACAGTCTGAACTCAGACGTCTGCGGAATATAATAACAATAATAAGGGTAGTCGAAGGACAGTAACCAAAGGCCACGCATAGAGTGACAATTGTGCAAAGTGAAACTGTTATACGATTAAAGATTCTGTACAGGTAGTTAAATAAGAACGATAATTATTGTTTCCTTAATTTCAAAAGCTTGAATATTCCCATGATAGCATTGAGAAAACGAGTCGGTGAGCGAACAATTTTTTTCGGATATTCCTAGTCATGCTCTTACATATCATAATGGAAAAAATTCTTACATAATGATAACCATTGGCTCAATTTAAGGTCATTAATCACAGGCAGAGTAATGGAGGTGTATGGGTGTGTGTGTGTGTGTGCATAGGAATGTTTAGCGTGTTAGTTGATATGACCTTTCCCCATCTGGGTCAAGTGACACGTCATGCCCTGTCTTAGTTTTCTAAATAATTTGAATTTCCAAAGTCGCGCATCTTACTGAATGTATGTTAATGTGGTTCAAAAAAGTTCAGTGAAACTCAGGGCATTTTAAACATGTTTATTTTTAATGAAAAACAAGAATGTATGTATCATCGATCACCAATCCGATCCACACATCGATTTACCGAAGGACAGTCAATCTACATTGGGGTGAGAGAGAGCCAGGGGGAACCCAGATTTGTACATATGAACAGTGAGAAACGAAATTAAACGTTATCGATGCAAATCACTAGAACGCACAGGAATTACCGATTACTGATACACCACGTGTGACAAACGCCAATAAGCATAACAACTAGCATAGTTGTTCAAAAATGTGTCAGCAAAATCGTGTTGGGAATCGGCTTGTGGTCAATAAAACTATTGACTGACATTTCCTATCGCGGATTGATTCGCCCAGTGCTGACCAGTATGAAGTTTCCAAAAATGAAAACTGACTACTGTACGCAATCGAATCGTGCTTTTTGCAACAAATTAGATTCATCCAAACAAACAAATATCCTCGGGGCCAAATTGATGTAAATCGTCATTTCCCCGGGGATTCCAAAGTTACTTTTGATTCTGGTTATGAAGCTGTAAGAAGTCGAACCTGACATGAGTGATAAATGGCATCGAAAATACGTCGACTTCGCGCATGCTTTGGTTATGATTGGAAGAAGTTTCTCGATTATAAACTACGTTGCGCTCCTGTCAATACGTTATTTGAAAAAGGTAAAATATACAAAAATACTCCTCACACGAACTGGTGGTATTCTGGGTGACGAATCTACGGGTACAGGTTGACCATGACATACAAATTCATTGACAACATTGCGACTCAAAGTTGTCCCGAAAAATGTCTAAGTCATAGTTTATTCTCGGGAGTTTCTGGCCTTTCATATACGATATAATAGAACACAATTTATTAATACATATAAAAGTCCAACCACCAGTCTGAAGATGGTCCAGTGCCTCTGAAAGTTTGTGGAGATGAGCCATTTATATAGGATATATGTAACGATTAGCCGGTTGAAGTTAGCCCACACATGTGGCGATTGTACCTTCTTACAAGGCAAATATCCTTGATTTACATCGATTTCACTTCTTGTTGATAGAGATTGTTTACTACCAACAGAAAACCAGCAAATCAGTAACTTCGAGGTTGAATCAGAATGTGTTGTTTAGGCGATCAATATGTGAAAGGAAGTAGTGTGCATTAAAGCATTTAGAAAGTGTGCGAGTTCACTCAAGGGGGATTTTAGAGGGAAAATGTATTCTTTACGGTAGAAAGCTTGGATTAGCCCATTCGATTATTAAGAGGTACCAGACACTCTTCGATTAATCCAAACATTCACCATCTAACTTGATTGAGCACAGGGTTATGACTGGCGACCGTGTAGCTCAGAGGTAAGGGTTTGAAGTCCCAACTCGAACGTTTGCGGTTCGAGTCCTAACAGGGACACAAAACGTACGCATTGCTGACGAATCGCAAACAGGACAAAACAGCTGTCCAGTGCTCTTCGTCGGTTATCACAAACATTTCCATCACTTGAAAATGTATTCGGTTAAACAGTAATCAGTGCCACGGATTAAATGAGCGACCCAAACTCCTTCTATTCACCCCACCCCCCCGTGTGTGGCTAAAACCATTATCTCTCGTGCGCGCGCTATCGGGCGTACAGGTCCACAATCCAAATAGGCTAACCACAACCACAAAATCAAGATACATTAATTGGTTTGGAGACAATTACGTGCCAACATAATCACTGAGTGAGACACCCCGGGCCAACTATGTATGTCCAGGAAAAAGTAGTGACAGATTGGAATAAATTATGTGCAAACTGAGGTTATGGAAGTGGGTGAGGGCGCGTGAGAGAGAGAACGGACTGTGATGAGAGAATGTGTCTCTGCCCACACTTCATTTCGATATACTTGTGAACGGATAATAGCACAGAAATGTGACAACGGAACGTGTCACAGAAAACAATGTCACAATCCACCGACCAACCTAACTCCCTCTCCCGCTCCTCGAGATACGGTGCGATTGGTATCCCCTTCGGATGGCATATATCATGGACAATGAAAGAGTGAATCAGCCTCACGGTGTATGTGGTGACACATTGGTATCAACAATAACAGGTCAAGATAGCAAATCCGGGATTTGGGGGGGGGGGCATAAACGAACACAGTAAACAACACGCACAAGTCTCAATTGCCGCATCAGTCCTGTTGTGCTGGAATTCGCACTTTGTTGTGCACACGTTGGAGTTTCACTCACAGTTGAAAAGTTTTACGTGTTTAGACTACCTTGTAAAACATTCACGTGAATCCTCACGGGAACCTCTGGTATCCAGGACGTTCATGGTTCAGGCGGTCTCGCGAAGGTGGCTAGCAGGTAAGGTCTATGAGATCACTGATGCAATCACAGAAATGCCATCAAGATCAATTGTAAAAAAGGGTGATCCGTTCCGAGGAGTTCGCATTGACTAACTATTATAAACGTCACGCAACAAGGATACATTTATTGATCGAACTCGTGTGACATGACCCTCATCTTAGAGATGTATTTCAGTTTCCAAAACCATGCTTGAATATCGGTAGCTACCGGTGTATAGTAGTTATTCCGAATTTTATCTCTCACTGCAGCGCAAATAATTAATTCTCTCAAATCACTATTATCATTCTCGCGAACCTGAGTATCCCAATAAAAAATTGTAGCAGTTCGAAAGTCACAGATCAGGATTAGAAACGATTTGGTACAGAGTAGGATGGAAGTTCATTTGTTTTCAACAACTGCTTCAGGAGAGTGTTTATTCTAGCCAATACAAATATTCTAAACAACATAACTTTCTCGTGCGGTGTAGTGTAAACAAAGACGAAAATTGACAGCAATCGAGGAAATCGAGAAATTATGTGACCATAAACTGCACATGTAAATTCTTTCATCATAAACACCCAACAAAAGAGGGTCAACAAATTGCATCGGCTGGCCTTCTGATGCTGGGTTTATCTCACTGACGAATGTTTCACGGTTGGTGAGCATGACACCAGGCCGAGAAATGATCTGTTGTCATCGTTTTCTAGAGGATTCTATTTTATCGGTTATAAAAAGTAAGTTGAGTAGCACTGAAATAATGAGCGTCGTGTTGTTGGCCTCCAGAAAGTACTATTCTGGATAGTGCTAAATTTGTTGCACTGATGCAGCAGGTTTTCGATGACTAACATGCTCTCAAATCATTCACAAAAAAAAACACTTCCCCTAGTTGAAGTTGAATGTGACATCTTATACGTGGATCATCATGGAAATTCACTGAAATTCATTATATGTTGTTTTTTGCACGTGTACAGTTTCTGGATCAGTATGATCCCCAGTTGAATTCATGCAGTTATCCCCACCCGCACCCCCACCCCCAAACAGTTCGGATCTGGATGTAATCGAAAACTTTCTGTGTTCAAGACAGAGATAATTTAGTTATATCAAGAATGATTGTTAGAGATCAGGATGCGACATGCCCTCGAGGAAACTGGCATGTGCGATTTTTTTCAGCTTGGTGGACTCTTTGCCAAAACCACTGACCCAAGTGCTCAAAAATAAAGCAGGGCGCACTGAGTAGTGACAAAATTAAATTACAATACCTGTCACATCTCAGTCATTTTTATAAACACACTTCTGTGATTTTTTTCAACCGAGGTTTCATCTTACAACTGATGCGCCAGCAACCGTATTCGAAATAGTGATGAGATATCGTATTTGTATGAGGCACTCGACTGATAGAAGCAGCAACATAAATGAACGCTGTTACAGATGTTTTGTCTGTGACGGAGTAATATCATATTCATTCCGATGAATGAGCCTCAAAAAGCGCTAGGCATTGGGAGCAAAAGACTTGACGGTGTCGCACGAGTTCGATCAATGCCGATATGTTATTTTTCACGGACACTTTGTAACAGAAATCATATTTGGGCGAGGAGAAGAATCCACAATGGTGATAGGTATGGGAGGGGAATGATAAATGGGTTCAGTCCCATTTCGGGCACAGAAATATGCAATAAGGGCGGGGGGACGAATATCGATTCACTGTGGACCACATAGCACATCATCATTTGCATAAGGGACAATCAGAATCAAGGGCGATGTACCGCGATGTAAACCGAGTTAACCCGGGATGAAATCAAGATAGCTATGCAGCACGTTGATCTGGTCAGGGTGATGTGACCTACGTACTGTGTAAGGATCATAGCGGTCTTGATGATCAGCATAACTATTTCTCAGCCTCCCGATGAAACGCAAGCAGGGGATGGTGGTGTTGTGAATATCCACAGTCCGGCAAGCACCCAAAGCTATGACGTCAAGATCAATTATCTTATACGAACGCGTCCGTATGTATCCCTGTGCGATGATATTAGTGGATCATGCTCGTTAGATATACCCACCTTTGTTAACCATTTGCATGTTCTGTTTTTCTGTTACCACCATCAGAAACCAGCTTCTACTATTCAAGTACAAAACAATCAAAATAATTATTTTTTAATCATACATCCGGAACGAACATACGACGTCCTTAAATATGCCACACAACAGACAACACTGGTTCGAACATAGGTATCCCTACTGAAATTGTTGTCCTGCTGAATATACACCTTCCTGGGTGCATAAAGCAAATACTTGACTTGAATACGAAAATACCGAAAATAAACGTTTTCGCTAGACTGACTATCCAAAACCATCACGACGAGACTGCACCTTGACGTGGTATGATGGCTTGCGTGCCTCAATGACCCTGCGAGCTACACAAGATGGCTTCTCACAGCCGTAGATTCAATCATGCCTGAAAGGTCAACGGGT
>UZAN01043198.1:0-10822 GCA_900618425.1 Echinostoma caproni
GTTGAATTTTCAAATACGTCCACATACAAACACAGACTGCGCCCACGAAATTCTTTGCACGAAGGTACAGTGTGCTTCTAGTAGCGAACAGGTTGTACACTGATTGTTCGGTAATTTTTCAGAGCAACCTTCTGCTTTTAGTATCCATTCCAGTGTTGCGAACAGTGAGTAGAGTGAAATTCATGGTCCACAGGATCTGCAGCGACCCAAATCAAGGAATTTGCAATAAGGTGTAAATAATGTCTGATGTTACACGGGAAAGAGAGATTTTGCTTATCTCCAAACTTGAGCGTCAGTGTGCAGTGTTAGAACCTCGAGCTCCGTACAACGCAGTAATAGTGACAATGACCACATGATTCTTGCTAGTAAGAATACCAACCAGCCAGCATGGTGTATGATAAATTAATTAACATTATCAATTAGGCTTTTCAATCAAACAGGAGTAGTATTTATCCCTTTTATTTATAGGATGCGCCTCTCAGTCTTTGGATCAATTGATTCTTCTTATTGAGGTCAAGAATTTATAATTCCAATAATCTGTAACATGCATATAACAACTACGTTACTCATTCTCATACTTCAGTTATACACGTGACAACTTGATTTTCTGGATTCACGTGACACATTCCACAATAACTCAGTAGTTGACTTTGTTCATAAAAACACTTCGCCTTGTTATGTTAATGTGTGTTGATGGAAGTTGACTATCCTATTTCTTTCAAGCACGATATATTTTTGGATTGGAGGTGAATCGACATGATAACTGCTATTCGGAGAAGCAAATTGGTAATAATCCATTCGATTGTTCACAGGCACCAGGTACTGTTGATGGTCTGTAGTGGGGTTTCACCCCTTGAGAGATTACTGATTTTATGAAAGAAATATGTGAACATATGTGAACATTTGGATTTTAGAGGAGAAGTGCGTTCCATTAAATGTCAGATATTGTCCAGATTTCACTGTACAACTGATCACACTACAGTGTCATGGAATTGTCAACCGAGTTGCTCATGGTAACTGCCATTCTGTGCAAGACGGATTTGTCAGTTGGTCTGCTGTGGTATAACGGGTATGTGGCGTTTTCGTGCGGTATATTTAGTGATACACGGATACATGCTCTTTACGATGCTGCCAGTAGACATGTATGTATGGCCTAAAGAAGGGATTTCGGTTTCCAGCCGTAGGCCCCCGCGTCTTCTAGAATCACCACTGATCGTCTGCGATTCATTTTTAGTGAGAAGGCCCCCATCTGTTCACGTTAAACCACCAAGGTGGTTGTTCTCCCATCCACCAGCTGGAGATGCGCTCCGCAGCAACCAGCTCCACTAGCGGTATCCGATCTCTTGGTGCCTGGCCCGAGTAGGGTATTTCCATACATGCGAAATCAGGCGGCTGTCTGCTTTGTTCAACCCAAATCTGATCCAGAAAATTTCGCAACTCTTGCACATTGGTCTATTCCGCTCGTAAACTTCGACGATATGCCGTGTGCATAAATGTTCGAAATAGCTCATCTCGTATCGCAGTTGACAAGGAAGTAAGTAATATAGCTACCCTCCCGTATTTTATCCGAGTTAAATAAATTGTAATATATCTATTATCCAAACAAGATGAATCATTGAAAACGAGCCTTGTTCGCTACATAGTGTTGTTTTCAGAACACGGAAAAAAACAGGTCATCGCTTCCCCAGTCTTGCATAAGCCTTAACTTAATGGCAATTTTTTATCTTTCTTATCCAATTGATCTACTGATATTTCTTCATTTTACACCAGTTGGCTTTAAACAAGTTCTTCTTGAAAAATTATTGACAAAACTCAATGTCGTTGCGAAGATTACATGTCACGCGGTGCACTCTCCGTGGACGTATGGTATAAGTCATACATACATCCCTGTCATCACTAAAGAGGCACAATAGCAAGTACCGAATTGTAGTTACTCTGGTCTTCCTTTTGACTGTCATTCGAATATCAATTCAATATATTTCTTCTGGGTTGCTGAAATCGGGCGCTCTCCACGACCAGCCGGGTAAAGTAAGCAAATGTGATTATTCGTTAGCCATTTTCGCACTACAAAGGCCGAAATCCTCCAGAACATGCCACGTACGCTCGTTTGATGGATCAGGCTTCTCTGACAAGGAGAATATAGCACTTCGAACTCCGATTGACTGAGGTGTGAAGTTATTTATAGAAGGCATATTTGATAGGCTTTTCCGCATGTTGCGTTGGAGAACAATGGTGACAGTCAGGGTTAGTGGCCTACTCCAAAAGTGCCTAATAGCAATCCTGAGAAGAATTGGTTCCCACGAGGTTGAAGTACGTCGGGCTCATCCGCGGAAGTGCATCGACCAAGACCAGTGGCGATGAGCTATTGAACGAATCTCGTGACTCTCAAAAAACCAAGTTATTACTGGTTAAACCAGAAGACTTGTGGTTGTGACAAACGTTTGTTGAAGCAACGCGGTACAGGAAATTTACTGACGAGAGCTAACAAAAATTTGCCCTAAAGTAACAAGGAGCAGCGGGCGCAATAACGTGCAAAGCGGAAAGTAGAAAGTCATCGCGTGGAAGGATACACTATATGAAAACCATGCATAACCAATGTCACAATGCGTAGGCGCGGAGATAAACAAGTGAACATACAGTTAGATTGTAGAGGAAAAGTGATCTCCAATGAATGTCAAATATTGTCCGGATTTCACCGTAAAAGCGATGACGATACAAGATCATGAAACTGTAACAAGAAATTGAGTACAATAAATGGCTTCATTGTATATCACATCTGGTGAATATGGGGATGCTGAGGACTCAATGAAGTGTGTGTCGTAAAAATGCAAAATCAAACCACAGATCCTCATCCACCAACTGGTGTTCTGGTGCTGGTTGTTATTGTTGACTTTTTACGTCATAAGTCTATAAATAGCTTTTGGGTCAGGAAGTCTCGTATATCCCCAATGAATTGGTCATGGAATTATTGCTTATCTAGTAAAATAACTCCCTGGACAAAGCAGAAAAGCAAATGAAGAAAGGACTCACGGAGTCGAACAGTCGAACACGAATGTAAGCCAAAATTTCGGTTCAAACCGGAATTTTATAGAAGACCCAGTTAAAAGTTTAGAAAAAATGATTACACTCCAAAGGATGGTGAAAGAAACAGTGAAATCAGGGCAAAACCCTGAATCTATCCTATCTTCCGCAGCGATCGAATCCTCCATAAGAATAAAAATACAAAACAAAGAACACCAGCATTTTCTGTGGTATCAGATATGTTATGATTGTGGTTGCTTTATCGTAAAATCACTTCACATATTTCTTACCACCAATCAAATTAGAACAGCAGCCTGTTGAAATCGCTGCACCCTGAGCGATAGAGATTGCTCGATTCCCTATGACTGAAGTGCATTCTTTTGACCTTTAGTGTCACGGTTCCTTAACACCTGCGAAATTGTACATAGAATAAAACTCTCCGAATCGTACATATACATGATGGAAAACCCAAAACGTATCCTGCCAACCAGTAACAGCTGTTTCGGATAAAAACACCTACCCTACAAATGAGTACATTTGTTTTGTTAGGATCTTGGCGGTGCTTCGGAAAACCCGGAGGAGGCGGATTGGATAGTTTTATACGTTGATCTATGGAGGAGAAGAAAAAAGTTATCAATTAGCAGATGGAACTTCAATGAGGTAAAAAGACTGACATGAAGGAACACACCTGGATCAGGCCCAGGATACTATATTCAAACAACAGATTGGTTGCTGCCGTCGATCCGGTAACTAACCCTTACGGTAATGAATTCTTCCGGTAAATAGTGTAAAGGGGATATTTCACATCAGTAAGTGTTAATTTTTGCTTAATTTTAGCAAACAATCGATACGGACATTTCCTCAGCTGCGAAGGGTGGTACGGAACAATAGTAAGCAAGGAATGTTCTTTTCTGTTTTAATTGTTTGGTATGCAACAGATTTTGAATCACGATACCGAGTGAGACGCCGCGTCTTGTCAAAGGAAAAAAAATAACTGGAAGCCGAGGGTGAGTTTGCCGGTTTCGTAAAGCATAATCGATTGAATGACAGTGAGAGTTGTTAAGTGCATGACACCTAACCAGTAGAAAAAGTCAAAATAAAGTGGATCCTTTTTAAACATAGACAGAGCAGTTGATAACAATCTTGAATATTTTATATTCAAATATTTTTCACTGGTTCTGACCATTGTAAGCTAAGTCAAATTAATAAATATGTTGAATTTTCAAATACGTCCACATACAAACACAGACTGCGCCCACGAAATTCTTTGCACGAAGGTACAGTGTGCTTCTAGTAGCGAACAGGTTGTACACTGATTGTTCGGTAATTTTTCAGAGCAACCTTCTGCTTTTAGTATCCATTCCAGTGTTGCGAACAGTGAGTAGAGTGAAATTCATGGTCCACAGGATCTGCAGCGACCCAAATCAAGGAATTTGCAATAAGGTGTAAATAATGTCTGATGTTACACGGGAAAGAGAGATTTTGCTTATCTCCAAACTTGAGCGTCAGTGTGCAGTGTTAGAACCTCGAGCTCCGTACAACGCAGTAATAGTGACAATGACCACATGATTCTTGCTAGTAAGAATACCAACCAGCCAGCATGGTGTATGATAAATTAATTAACATTATCAATTAGGCTTTTCAATCAAACAGGAGTAGTATTTATCCCTTTTATTTATAGGATGCGCCTCTCAGTCTTTGGATCAATTGATTCTTCTTATTGAGGTCAAGAATTTATAATTCCAATAATCTGTAACATGCATATAACAACTACGTNTCTGACCATTGTAAGCTAAGTCAAATTAATAAATATGTTGAATTTTCAAATACGTCCACATACAAACACAGACTGCGCCCACGAAATTCTTTGCACGAAGGTACAGTGTGCTTCTAGTAGCGAACAGGTTGTACACTGATTGTTCGGTAATTTTTCAGAGCAACCTTTTGCTTTTAGTATCCATTCCAGTGTTGCGAACAGTGAGTAGAGTGAAATTCATGGTCCACAGGATCTGCAGCGACCCAAATCAAGGAATTTGCAATAAGGTGTAAATAATGTCTGATGTTACACGGGAAAGAGAGATTTTGCTTATCTCCAAACTTGAGCGTCAGTGTGCAGTGTTAGAACCTCGAGCTCCGTACAACGCAGTAATAGTGACAATGACCACATGATTCTTGCTAGTAAGAATACCAACCAGCCAGCATGGTGTATGATAAATTAATTAACATTATCAATTAGGCTTTTCAATCAAACAGGAGTAGTATTTATCCCTTTTATTTATAGGATGCGCTGCACTTCACATTGTCATGCTTATTTCATTGAGTAATTATATTGAGAACGTTTAGAACCTTGTGAATTATAGATCCCTTTTTTGCACCCGACTTTACTTGTCTTTTTGGTCTGCAGTATATCACTTTGGCATCATTTTGGTTGACTCTGTTCTTTTCGATCATTCATCTTTTGTGTGAGCGCATCTGGCTCGAAATCATTCTGGACTTACCGTTGTTTATCGCCTAAATTATGTATCGACAGTGAAATAGTTTTACGTATGTGAAGCTCTTGTTTATAATAATAAATCGTCTCTCAAACTAATGATTCCTGAACGTAAGATAGACTAATATGTGTATTTTTTCATGCGGGAGGGGGTGGAGAGCGGCTAAGAATATTAGTAACATTTGAAAGTACGTTTATTTGCAAATGTATTTAAAATTAGTCTCGTTCGCATTCTAGTTCATCGAGCTGGTGAAATATGCACAGAGAACTCTTTGCGAAAGTTCTGTGCGCAAATGGATATCCAGTTGCATTCGTCGCCAAGCACAGTAAAGTAACACCATCAGTAGAAAACCTAATAATTGTTCCCTACATGAGAATTTATTTTTAGTATACAAAGGTGATGACGTAAGTGAACTAGTCAGTAAAGGTTTGAATTCTGCCGTCTGGTGTGTCTATTATGCGGTTGGCTCAGTCATTGTCTTTATACCAACGACATCGGTGAATGAACTCATTCTCCCCTCCGCNNNTCCACCTCAAGTGTGAAAGTTCGGCCATCTACATTGGCAGGAAAGAGAGGCAGTAACGTCAGGAAATACATACATGGTTGGCCTCAGAAAGGGATGGATTACAAGTTTGTAACCGTTACGCTATCGAAATAACCAGAAAATAATTAGATCTTCGATAACACAACAATTATTTGAAGGCAAATGTTGTGTCACTCCAACCAACACATTTTAGGTCATCTACAACACGACGACAACAACGTTACTGACATTTGCCGAGGCTCTAGCCATTCATACTTTCAGACCCGATCTGTGCAAACAACGTGAATGATTAGTAAAATCAGTTCTGCTACGATGCTCGAGCCCTACCCTCTCTCGTTTTTGTGTTGTTATGTCGTGCTATCTGTTGTGATTAACGATTTGGTCATCTTTTCACAGTTATTTGGGCGGTGGTGGCCAAATGGTTAGATCACCAACTTGTGACCTGGAAGTCCCGGGTTCGAACCGCTCCGCCGCCGCCCGTCTTCCCAAGCGGCCTTTGTATGACTGCGGCCCCCCTTCGTGATTGTTGACTGTACATTTTCATATTCAATAAATAAAGGAAGTAAAATTAAATTTATTTATTCATATTTGTATCATCTCACTGATTATAAAATCACATTGACTGCAGTATGCACGTTTACAGATGCAGCGAAATGACCCTAGGTACATGGTGCAAATCCATGTTTCTAACTTCCCTATTCAAGCATCGTCTTTCTATCTCAATCCAATACTGCTTTTATACTGTTGCTATGTTTTGGCCACACCTTTTTTACTATCGTTCTACGATGGGTTAAATCACCATTCCAAATAAACGATCTGCAGTTTACTGGATACCACCGGAAAACATAGAGAAAGGAAACTGTTGGCTAATGGAGTAGATCTTTGAACACGACCTTAAAGGATGAATCACTATTGACTTTTGTGAAGTGAAATTACATGCTCTGAGGTAATCATAACCATCTCACATTTTTCATCCCACCTTGTACACATGTAGAGAGCAAATGTTTCGTACAATCATGATAAGGTACCGCTAGGCTTAAACGTACTTTTCGTATGGCGTTTTCTGTACTTTCTTAGAAGTTGTGACACATTTCTCTGAGAAACTCTGGTGATTTTTCTCAGTGGATGCGAATGTTTGGTTATTTGTTCATCTTGAAATCATGCAGATTACAAATCCAGTTAGTTGGATGTTCATTTATTGAAAGCCAACTCTTCTCTGTAGAATATAATATTTCACATCATCGTTTCATCGCTGGGTTTTGTGATGGGAAAATCTCCATTTTCTTTTGATACTATTTAGTGATGCGAACTTTTTTCACTCTCTCGGTAAGCGAACCGTGAACCTTTCGGCTGGGAACCGAAAACCTTCACCATGAGCTTCATTGACAATGAACAACAATTCACGAATATGGAAGAATCAGTTGATAAAACATGTTACCATTTTAGCTCTATCGAACCCACATATAATGGAGAACGTGTAATGGTGTCATGGGTCCTAGTCATTGCAAGTTCAGTAATTAGTAACTATTCGCTGATCTTGGCAGCTTGTAGTTTACGCATTCGTTCATTAACCCAGCTGATATGATGATATTTAGCCTCTGCTCGTTCATTTCTAAAGGTTATTTGATATTTATCATTGATGCCCACCCAGTTCATTGTTAAACTATCACACAGAGTATTAGTACTCTATTGTATCATGTTTAGATGAGACCTGATTGCTCGCAGACACCAGGCACTGTTGATGATCTTGGTTGTGGGTTTCAGCCTTTGATTTCAACTTTTGATTTCCTCCTTCTTGAATGTATTTATAAGCGGGGAAAATATTTGTGATCACCGAGAAAGAGCATTTTAGAGTTGTTTTGTCCTGTTTGGGACTCGTCAGTAGTGCGTAACTTTTGTATTCCTGTCAGGACTCGAACAGCGAGTCTTCTGTTTAGGACTACAAATCCAAGACCACTAATAGCGCCTTGTGTCTATGATTAATCGAACAACCGAACATGATACTTTGAATTGCTTGAACCGTTCGCACAAGATGTAGACCGTCGACTGTGGTAAGGGTTTGAACTCCCGATCCGTATGTTTGCGGTTTGAGTAGTGACAGGGACACAGATATTATGCACTGCCAACGAGTAAGCAAATCGATGAAACAGCTGTTCATTGTTGTTTGTCGGTCATCACAAATCTCCCCATTGCTTATAACCAATTTTTGTTCACTCAGTGATGTCTGCTAATTGTTTAATACTTCCCTCCATATACGTATATATATCAAGTGATGCATATTCGCCTTCTAAAATCATGCTATTCAGTCAGCTATTCCCTATTTAGACAGATGCAACTAAATGCCACTGCATGACCAGTAAACAAAAAGGATATAATTCGCTCAATTAACAAAAAGTAATATAGTTGTTTTATACTAACAAAAACATGTTCGCTAAACAGATCGGCAGGAAGCACGATATTTTTATATAGGACAAGCATTTAATCAAACCATTTTTTATTGGAAGGTATTCTTTAAATGAATAATTTTATGATAGGATCATGCTCATTTTACCCAGGTTTATTTTAAATTTATATTTTATTGATCGCTTGAAGTCCATCAGTACGATGATCAGTAGACTGATTCCCTTAAACTGAATAAGATTGCTTTTCCTATCAATCGAGATGAACACTATCCTGACATAACAACTTACGAACCATTTTGGATTTCTAATTTTGCTACCTAAAAGTTGAGACAAGAACGTAGTCTTAGGGTGGATTATTATATCCAGGGTCTTTGAGGCAGTTCAAGTATTGAAAGTGTACAGTAATACCAGTTTGTTGAGCTCTGCAGTCTGCGTTTGGGATAGGATACAAATTTAAAGGTTTGTTGAATAGTTTTTTCTAACCCTGACTTATCCAATATGACAAATGTGTCTTCAGTGCGCTGTAACAAACCTCTTGATTTGATTTCCGGTGGTACTTATTTTCTTCGTTTTTTATTAAGGATTAAATTATAAATCCGGATACTGGTCAGCCCTTAGGTTTTTTCTTCAAGCTGTTTTAGGTTTTCGCGATTGAACTTCAAGTTCTCAAAAATGGTTTCACGAGTTTATAAATGATAGCTATTTCCATCGGCTTGTTTGATGGGTACTGGTTTATAAACTACCGCAAACTTCTTGTTAGGTCTAATTTAAGTCAGCAGTACGGTAACCTCAAAGAACGCCGTGACTTTATCTTTCTGCTGCAGGAGTTGTGTTTGTCCATGTTTATCTTTTACCCAATAACCATATCCATTTTATTTGTGGTGGACTTGCGTCACAGTCAATCGCTTGGTATGTTACACCCAAAGAAAGTCGCATTTCCCAATATCTTCCCGCATTTTTGGAAAACTCAACTTAACCGTATGCGTATTAATGTAGTTTCTGACCATGTAATGTCGCCCCCTCAGTANTCGTAGTTCCTGATATCTATTCATTTGGTAGTTGACCGAAGTTTGGGAGAGCCATTGACCGGCCAACCTGCAATGTCGCGCTCAGTCAATGGCGTTTCACCTAGTGTGATGCGAATGTGACACTGTTAACAGATTGAATAATCTTCGCGGGGTAGATACACCGATGCCAACAATCAAAGACCGTGTTACTTGACTTCGAAATGTGAGATCCCCTATATATCAGAAAGTTTTGGATGTGCTGGATCATCCAGGTGCAACTCAGAGCTCCATAGATGAATCACTTAGTATTTCAAAAGAGACTTTTTACAGTATTATATCTCATCGAACCACTACCGGATGATTTGTGAACACTGGAGCAGCTCAGGAAAGATGCCGCCTGAAAACCAGTGAAAAGTTCAAGACAGTGAATGAGGCAACCTGGGCTTAGTTTACTGTTATGAGGGAAAAGTATAAAGAGTTCCTCGTGGTGGAGAACGTCATTTGTAAGAAGGTGATCCAGCTAGCACAAAGAATGCATCATCGCGACTTCAAAGCTTCCCAGGGTTCGGTTTTGTTCTCGGTAAGAAAGATGTGTAGATGTGTAAGATACAAGCGACTACTCATTTGCATTACTTTATGGGTTTGAGGAAAAGGCTTGGCGGTACCACGTGATGCAGTGGATGAGTTTCGAGTAGGATTACCGCAGTTGATCCATGGATATAAAATACAGATGGAACAGCTTTGTATTACAAATAGCGCCCAGGAAAAGCATAGTGTCAAAAGAAAAATAATTTCTGGATTCAAAAAGTTTAAAGAAAGAGCCACTTTGCTGCTTTGTGGAAGCATAACTGGAGTAAAACCTATCACCGTTGATTATTTTAAATATTTCAAACCCTACAATATCTCCGAGATATAGATAAAAAATGCCTTCCCTGAAGTCACAAGGTTTCAAACAACCCATGAACGACTTCTGCGTTACTTCACAATTGGCTGTTCGATATCAACCGCAAGATGTTGTTTCAAGGACGCTCTTTTTACTATATAATCATAACACCTCTTGCCGTAACCAAAATGCAGTATTCTGCAATGTTAAAATAGTACCGCTGCCNTTACAACCAGTGGATCATAGTTTGATTTGGTCTTTCAAGTGTTCGTTTCGGAGCTTTTTACGGGAATATGTTTTGCCTTTGATCGAAGACAAGTAACTGAACATGAAAGCTAAAATGGTCATCCTCATGGGACTAAAGCTGATTAAGAAAGCTTGGTTGTCTGGTATCCGCACATACTGCTCAACGCTTTCAGCAGAGCTGGGTTCAAACCCACATTGAATCAGTTGATGATGCAGTCAACAGAGGA
>UZAN01043198.1:12956-31901 GCA_900618425.1 Echinostoma caproni
TAAGTACAGCACAAGTTCATTCCATACACTGAGTCAACAAGTAATTCTCGGTGTGGATGTCCTTTAGGTGATGAAATTGACCAAGGCTTCCTATAGCTAAGTGAAAACCTTTGACCAAACGCAGTAACTACTCGTTAGACTCCTTTGAAACTAATTACTTGATTTAAGTGAAGAGGAGATAATTTCAATGAAGAGACTTTCGATCACGTGATTACCTGTCCAGATTTGTAGTGGTGTTCGTAGTTCTGCTGGTGATGATGATGGTGGTGGCTACTGGTTATTACATATGCAGCACAAATGATTTTGCGTGGCGAAGTTAATAGTAAACCAACTGAGAAACAATCTGCCATGTCGATAATGCTAGCAGCAACAAACTGTTCAAGTATAGACTCATCAGGGCCTAACCAGTGAGTAGAAGATGCAAAGAAATCATTTATTATTTGCTTGTGTACACACAAGATGAGATAAACACAGCTATGATTAATGATTCTCATCACACTGAGAGGGTCTTCTTGCCAGGTAACATTTTGTGAGGTGTGTAGATATGTTCACCTCTCGGACATTTGTTCTCTGGTAGAAGTGACCCTGATAAGGCCGAAGCACGTGATGCTGATCACTAGTGATAACAATCTTCTATCAAACAGAATTGGTGAATGCTATCTAACCAGTAGAAACTCATAGTTTGAGGCTCCGTTGCAATTTTTCATTCACCTTATGAAGGATTACATATTGGAAAAAAATATTCATCACGAACAGACAGAACAATGATATAGACTAAGCAGATCCGGAAGTTCAACTTAAACCTTTTTGCGTACTAATTTTTGTTTCCCAAACGAATTCGGTTCGAGAATCCTTGTGAGTTCAGAGCTGAAACTCCCATATCTGAGCTATATAGTCGATTGATGACAGCTGTATTTCATCTAAAAATATCTTTGTTCACTTTATTTGATGCAAATATTCAATTGATTAGGATGGTAGAGGGACGTACAACAGCCACATTGAGACCCGAATTTCATGTGTTTAAATACCGTCGCTGTTGCACAGCGTAACCAACTGGATATGCCTCCAGCGCTGTATCAAAGGCCCCACCTGAATGATGTATTCAATGAACATGGAATATAAGATTGATGTTTGAATAATGATATAAACTACGTTAATGGTAGGTGTTAGTTATAATTCTTGTTTTTGATTTCTTTTATTGACATAGCTCACAGTAGCCATAAGCGGGAGCAAATATTATCATCCACACACAGGTTAGTATTCATCTGTATGGTGCTTTTAATTCTGCTCTATAAAAAATTCTCCGATAACACACTGGCATGAATCCTGTTATCTATTTGTGCCACGCAGTCTCTTGACTGTTATCATAAGCTACGACGCAGACAGTACTAATCACCTTTTCTTAAACACCGAAGACTTCAACTTGCTTCAGTGCGTTTTGTACTTCTGTACGATGGGAATCTCTGTGATGACTGATAGAGAGAACTGAGCAGTTATTTCGTCTTGTTTGCCACTCATCTGCATTGCGTAATTTTTCTGTCCCTGACGGGACTTGAAACATGAACTTTCGGTCTGCAGTTCGAACCAGTTACCCCTGACCTACAAAGCCTGCGGTCGACATCTTGTGAAAAAGGCTGAATAATTTTAAGTATCTTATTTCGATTAGCCTATTCCTTTGGGCATCAGACACCTCCGATGGTTGACTCTTGGTGCTTGCAAAAAAATTAATGTGGTGATTTTTATATGATACTCTAAAATGCTTGTTTACCCGTCTGCCATTGACACGTTGACCAGGTATTCCATTTCGTCATACGGAATCTTTGCAAAAACAGGATCAATAAGGCATGACATCCGTTTGCCGTCAAGCAGGCATTCAAACGGTCAACCATCAAGCAGCATAGGAACAGTCCAATATTAATATCTGATTGACTTCAGCCGATCAATATTGTGATAGAGTCAGTCCGGATGGCATGAGTGCGTTTATGTGTGCCAGCTGACAGCATCTCCCAATCAATCCGGCCACAGACAAGCGCGACAAACATACCCGTCACTTGTAGGCCACCTCAACAACCATGTCAGGATGGATGTCANNNNCAACCATGTCAGGATGGATGTCACTTGTTAACAGAAGCGCTAAGTAAGATTTTGTTTCCACAAGCCATACAGATACACTTAACGAACCCCAAAAAATTGTTTGTTTTTATTTTTCTTCTATTGAGCTCTATTATGCATGTAAAGCAGCTCACATTTTCCCAGGGACGGAATTCCTACGCCATGTTTTATATCAGATGTTTAACACGGAAATAGCACTGTTTCTTTCACTAGGATCACAGGAAGAAACTTCCAACACAGTATTAAGACGAATTTCTCTGCCTATTCTGTTGGTGGGTACGGTTGTGGGATTGGTAACAAAAATGTCCGTCTATCTGTAGGTGGGATTAAGTTTGCGGAATTTAAAGCACTTGATAAAATGGGAAAGGCAAAATACCAATTCAGTGCGACAGTTGGGGGATCAGAGAGGATACTCTCTACAAAGTGCACACAGCTGATGACAAGAATTTTTTACAGTTAAACTATTGAAGAAAGTGAAGAAGCGGAGCTAATAGTTGTCAGACTGAATTGCGAGGTTAGAAATTTTGAAAATATAACCGTGAAAAATAACCGACTAGATATAAATTGGGATGAAAAATAAATACTAGTATACAGAAGTTAACATATTTTGTTGTGGTTTTCTACATTGTATTTCTTTCGAAATTTGAAAAGCTGTAGGTTGCAGTCCTAGGTTACATTGTCTTTAGGTACTCCAAAGTATTGCACGAAATTTATTCAGCGCGAGGAACTTTTAGTTATGGTGATCGCACCTGCAGAAACACAAGTGTGCTAATATTTGAAAACATGTTCAATAGTTGTGTAGTTTTAAAGTCAGCCGATAATTATCACAGTAAAATATTTTCTTTATCATCAAATGGAGTTTCATTATATTTATCACCTATATTAATGCTTTAGGTATGGACAATGATTTATATCTTGTCTAACTCGATCTACGTAGTTTCTAGGCAACATGACTGTCAATTAAACGTGCCTGACCTTGGTTGCCAAGATCTCAACATGAAAACCTCAAATTTTATCAAGTACGAAAACGCAATATTTTCGAATAGGAATGACTGACTCAAGAATTATCCTAAGTTATTTCCATAAACCCTTGCTGTCTCGGTTGCTTATTATGAGACATTATTTTATCTAATATATAATCTATTATAGCAACTCAATTGATTGACCAAATGAAGTTCTTTCACAACCCGAAGAAGCTGCATTAAATAAGATTTAATAATAATAATAATAATCTGTGTTTTATATCCAACTCACTTAAATCGAGAAATAATAATTCAATCAAAGTAAACCTTTTTCCAGGCCATATGTTTTGGGAAGAAACTAAAATCTGACCGAGAAGAGATGAGTTCGAAAAATACATCATTTAGGCACGTCACAACACGTAGAGAGGAAGTGACAAGGATATCAGAAACCTAGAAACAGAACGATCTATTGAAGCACGGATATGTTGACTATAGGTTTGAATGAAACATGTATACTCCCGATATTGGCAATATTTTATAAAAAGGACGGATAATGCAGATTTTGTTTCTTCTGGTCTTGAAATCAGTTGAGTTCTTGTAGGAGTAACCGAAAATTAGAGACAAATATAAACTGAGTAAATTATAAATCAGTAGCTTGCTAAATCCCATAGGATATTTGTACACGTATTAAAATAGTGGGATGAAAAATAATCAGTTTCTACATTCACTCCTGAATGTTGTGATGAAAGCTATTTTACTACTCTATTGAGCCAAACACGAGGGAATCCATGAGTGGAGCACGAACAACTCAAGATTGGAGAGACTTCAATAGATATAGACTGCCATCAGAGCATTCTAGCCGATTGGTCTGGAGCATCAATAAAAGAAGAGATTTCTAATAGGGTATTTGGTTCTGGGCATCATACTGCATGGGGTTCCGGCTGACGAGATATTTGAGATACCAAAAACGGATTTCATCGGTGGGCTTGATGAACAGTCCTAGAATTTGCAACTTTTCAGCTTGGATTTTCGCTTTCAATCCTTCGATTAATGTTGTTGTTTATTCTCTGCTCACGTTTCAGTTGATTTTGTTACGAATGAGTCAAAATTTGCGACTGGGTTGTTACATATCAACTGACGGACTCTTCATGGATTAAGGTTAGATGGCATAAAGAAGGCTTGATTGGCACTTGTCAACTTCAGACATCTGTGGCACTGTTGCGATGTCCAACTCTTTGTGAGGAGTCGAGTGCTTTTCTGCAGCAATTCGACCGGTTCTACTGTACGGTGCCAAAGCTTGACCATTACTAAAAGAGAATAAAGATAAATTGTCAGTGTTTGAACAGCGCTACCTACGCCGCTTTGCACGAATCTGATGAGGAAACCGGATAAGAAATGCTGAGGTTTGGCGCTGTTTTAGGTGATGATTGGTAATTTTTGAAGCGTTCAAAATGAGCACGATAACTTAGTTGTACTTTTTTAGCAGTCCATGCTATTCGAGACGTTTTGAACGAGAAGAACAATCATCGATTGAATGACTATCCAAATAGCATACAGTTCATTTTGGTGTAGTTGAACATTTAGGATATTTACCAATCACGTATAAATGTTAACTGATCATTGTTTTGTTTGCCTCAAATGTCAGTTAGCAACTTTCACCAGTTATGTCCATCTATTCAACCCAATAAAGCTTTCAAACACAGGATCGAACGCTGGCGGTAACCAGTTTTAAGACAAATAACAATCAACATCAGAAACAACATAGAAAATGGGAACAGCGGATGGACCGGAAGTGCAAATGCAAAGCAACAAGGTGTGNCCCCCAATGACACCCACGTTTATATTGTCCCCTGGACGGACACTTCACTCACAAACGCATTGAGGCGTGGTCTGGGGTGCAGCAAATCGCGTCAGATGATGAGATTCCGGGAATTCGGGGTAAGACGGAAAATTTTGCAAATAGGCACGCAAAAACACATTGGTTGGATTCAAATAACCAGTTCCAGTTAAAATTGTTTTCAAAGGTAAACAACAGAGAAAAGGCTGCTCATATCTAAGCACATAAACCAATACGTCTTACGTTTATTCTCTAAACCCGGCTGAAACAACAGAATCGAGAACGAAAACTGTACATCGATGAACCGCTGTGATGTACTGACGTACCACTTAGAACCAATTTTGACAGAAAACAGATCCGGATTATCCAGGCGTTAACAATACTTAGTAAACGTTTAACGGAACTAATTGTATGCAAAAGAAAATATCCCCAAGAGTGCTTGCGCATTCCTCAAATCTGGCAAACAATAATTCACTGCTAAAATTAAAGTAAAAATGCTGATATGTTAGATCTAAATTGACAACCCCAGGAACGAGATTCTTTAGGTGGCAGGCCAACGACTGAAAGCACGCTGTCCTAGACTTTACTAAAAACGTATTTTAATGCGACCTCAAACTGACAACACTTTATTTCTATTTTCTGCTAGCAAGTGTGTACACATTTTGAGATGCCCTAAACTCTACCAATCAGAGTTCAACTTTCAGGAATAATGATATGCCAATTGTAAATACATCATTCGTAAATATCGATACTCCACTACAGCTGCTGAGGTGGGGTGTATGCGTGTGTGTTTGTGCAGTGTCTGTCCATGATAAGCAACGTATCTGCGGTTGGTCATTGAATATAGATAAGATGAAGACAGTATCTGAGGTTTCTCGAAGTCAAACTTCACAAATTCAAGGCTCCATTACTAACAACTACCATATTGATTTAGTTTGCATCTGTTGCGTAATATTTGTAGGCAATCTATGCTCTCAGCGCCAGTGGCATTTTTTACTGATTGAGCTCGACCGACTTGTGTAGATTTTGATGCACTCAAACAGCTAGATGTTTTCTCGGGTTTCAGTGCAATGAACAAAAGATGCACATAGCTTCCGTTTGAAGGAAAGCAAAAGCTGCATCTGCAGTTTGTTAATGAGGCAGTTCATTGAGGGTTTAAGGTGAACTACAACCCTCAATAATAAGAAAACTTATCAGTAAATTACAATATACTGCGTGAACCACCATCAGACTAATTAACTAAACGATTGAAAAAGCACGAGGGTACCACAATTCGTTAAAACGAGTTATTTCACTGGCTTTTACAAGTATAATACCAAGTTTCTGACGAAATAGATAAATTCCACAGTATATATAGAGAAATCTACACTAATTATAAGTCATTTAATTAGTGGTTACCTGCAAGAGTGAGACTGTCAATTTGACTGACCATTTGGTACACGAGAATTCCTGAGTCACCTGTAGTTTCTAGTATGATAAATATCACCCTATTTCAACAGTTTTTCTTTAATTTATCATCATGGATGCTGGAAGACTCGATGATCTATTTGAGGTAGTAATTTATGAGCTCACAGATAGCTTGACATGTTCGCCACGGTCGAAATTACCAAATGATCCAGATCGGTATGTTCACAACTTTTCCTGTTTTACTATGGACACAACATTGTTAGAGGCGCTATTGTTAGGATTGAATTTTTGCCGCCCCTCACACAGAGATAATCAATTAGAAGTCGAACTTCAATTTGAAAATTTGTGCTCACAAGCTACCTCACTGACAGCGACAACAAAGGAAGCGGTTGAGCATTTCAAGGCTACCTTAGTAGACTGTTGTTATCAATATCGTAAGACAAAGGAACTCCGTAGGAGTCTCATGAACAAGAAGCACTATGAGGCACTTAGATCCTCAGACAAAATGAAGATATCATAATTGCAAGACCAGACAAAGGCTCAGGGGTCGTTTTACTTAATCGAGCTGATTACGTGATTAAAATGAAGAACATCTTGGGAGATCGATCAAAATTCCTAAAAGCGAACGGGGAAAAGGACAAAACTAAATTAACAGAAGAACGAATCGATCGGACAGTTATAGCTATACATCTGCCTTTCAGCGTGTCTTGCAATCGCAAAAATCAGTAAGCTTAAAGTCGTGTATCATTTTAGTGTAGCCAATTGACATGATCATCACACTCCATTGTTTCTGCACATGAATGAGTGCTATTTAAACTGGTCCGAAAATAAGTTGAGACTGATTAGAACCGCGGCAGGTTCCTCTGATTTCAACTATTATTCTGCGAATGTCGATTGTACCGATTATATTGATGAAATAGGTGGGGAAAGATTTGGATTACCAACCTCATTTCCAACTATTCCTCACTAATGGCAGCTGTTCTCTATCGCTTCGCTTGCCTTGGGTGCAAAATGGAAAGCACCAATAAATGACGGAGTTTAGACAAGGCAAGATGATTTCACTAGAGTTCGGCGTAGTACCATCAGAACCTGTTCCGAGAACAATGCGGATGATAAATGATATAACACGAATGATAAAATATGCGACGAAGTTGAGTAACAAAGGGAGAAGTTGTAGGTGACAGGTGAAATACTGCTAATTGTTTCATTAGATCCTTGTACCGTTGTTAAGGCTCTTGTCAAGAGTGCCTTTCAATGGCAGAAATATTTAAACAATTCCATTTGGCTCAAAAGAAACGGTGTTATTCGAGGGGACCTCTGCTTCAATGGAATTTACTCACTAAGCTACTGAAGGCCTAGACTGACCACACTGATGCAATTATTCATTCCAACATTCACGCCCTAAGCACGATAACCTATTTAACTATCCATTTTGACGTGATTCTCTTCCTTACTCGGTCGATCGAGGCCAATTATCATCCGGTTTGTTCATTTTCCCAAGGAGTGAAACCCACACCAAACATCATTAACAATGCCTGGTGCCCGTGAAAAGCCGAAAGGGCTATTCCAAACATTTACCATCTAAGTTTGTCCATTCTCGTCTAAAGTTCACACGATCAAGGTCAAGGACACAACCTACCCGGGTGAGGAGGAGGGCGCTAACAGTCAAACCCCATCGCATCGAAACACTCATCCTCACTAGGCATTTGGTGGTCTACGGAGAAATCTGTCCAATCCGACTGGACGGGGTTTTGATAGACTCGGTGGTAAAAGTAAGGTTTGATGACAGAATAACCGATCATGTTGTTGAATTCCTGGAGGAATGCCATTGGTTGGATTCATCTGAAGTGACACTGGTTTAACTTGATGTCGGAATGGTATGGAACGCACGCACCACGGTAGCCAATCGGAAAACAGATTTCCAGACCCATCCCGTGGTCTCAAGTAATATCAATCGGATTGGCTGAATACAATAAGGCAACCAAATGAACCATATCGTTGTCGATTGGACACTGAAGAATCGACCAATGATTGCCGGATGCTTGTAATATTTATTTGCATGATTTTCTGAGAAGAGTTAACTGTATCTACAGCTCGCGTTGATTATACCTGACTTAGAGCTATGCAGTGGATTTTTGGTTCGAATTGGGGTTCACGTTTTTCAATCCCAATTCCTATTCCGAATACTACACCAACGCCTCTTTGTGTTTCGGATGTAACAAGCACTACAAATGCAGGTGATATAGAACTAATGATTGGGACTGATGAGGGAATTTATGTTTAAGCTGTTGAAGAATGGTTTAGTCCTCGATGAAAGTCCTAAACGCGCCGCGGGACAGCAGGAATTTATTGAACTTTAGCGTACATAACAAGGAGGATTTGTGGTCCGGAGAACCTGAACGATGAGTTGACATTCTCAAGAGAAACGGATACCCAAAGGAATCTGCAATCAAATTAAAACAATGGAAAATTAAACTGGCCAGAAAGGAGTTGTTTTGAACGTTCGTTTCAAAGGAGACGGGGCATCTGTTATCCAAAGCCATTGCCAGCTCGTCCTCCGCGGCGCATTTAAGACTTCCATCAAGCTTGTTTCTGTATTGCGCTTTCTAAATACATGTTACTTTGAGCATATTCCTTTTCTGTAGGTATTATAGTATGATACGACAAATCTCAGTGTTGACCTGGGATTTAATCATTCGCAACCGAGTACTTTTAGGAACTCAGTCTGTCAAACCAGCTTGTTTTCGGTGCATCATTTACTAGCCATATACAGCACTCTTTTAAAGACCACAAAATCACATAAGGAACCAGAAAAAAATATATCTTATCTGTGTTTGTATGCTTGTGTATGCATATTATAGATAATATAGTAAGAGTTGTATGAGAGTTCAGTCTTTATGCAAATGTCATTTGTACGGTCGAATGAATCAAATACATAAACGGTTTGACACTCATTTGATAACTGGCTTTATGTCGCTCTTTGGTTTGTGGCTGGCCAGGGTACATCCAGATCTCTGACGGACTGTTTTTGAACGCACAAGGGGGATTTGTTCAACCGAATTGCAATCGATTCGGCTGTTGAGAGTAAGAGATGCTTGACCTGCTTTGAGCTCACCCCACTAACCGTGTACATGGGCTTGACCGCTTCACTCATCCTGACACGATTTTTGGTTTTGATTAGATCAGCCATCCTCCCAGTTCTCGTCAATCCGCGACTAAGCCAGCTGGCCTGGTGTTCGCGAATGCGTTCAACCAAGCGGTGCGTCAGCGGTTCCACAGGAACACTAAATGGTACACGCGGAATGGGCTTTTAGTGGCTAAGTGGTTGCTGATGTTCGTCATAACCTTCCGCTAATGTTCGCTGACGTTCTTTCCCGATTTCAGTTCCAGGCGGAACAGAACCAGGGTTTGGGATTGTAAAAACTTTGTACGCTGATACTTCCGAAATGTTGGAAGTGAGTTGCTACTAGTTCATACTATTATTTTAGCGATGGTATTGGAAATTTAAAAGTAGGTCTGATCAGAGCGCACCGTGGTGAATTGTACCCAGGCGGTCTTTTCGAGTTCATTAAAGGCGTGATAATTGTAAAGGCAAAACTTAACTCTGGAAGTGTCCAAGTTGCAATATCTAATAAAAATACTTTCCCTGGAACATCACCATTGCCAAATAATGACGATATATGCTAAACCNAGAAGAAGGCTACTTATCTCCAAGGTTAAGAATAACTTTGGCCTAGTTCTTGTAATAACTATGCGTGATCAAAGGTTTAAGTTGCTACTGGATATCTGAACCTTGTTGTTCAACACAAGCGTTGGACGAGGGTGCTCCTGGTCCGTCCAGCGTGAACAGATCCACCAGGGCACTTAGGGAAAAGCAAGAGATAAGAAGAGAAAATTGCCGTTGTGAAACTGTCGGTTGAAAAACCACTATAAGATCATTTCCAACGGTGATTTTACT
Organism: Echinostoma caproni; assembly: GCA_900618425.1. Classification (NCBI taxonomy): domain Eukaryota; kingdom Metazoa; phylum Platyhelminthes; class Trematoda; order Plagiorchiida; family Echinostomatidae; genus Echinostoma; species Echinostoma caproni. The sequence continues at coordinate 23,233 of UZAN01043198.1, forward strand.
CACAAAATATTTCGGTATGTTATCGTATTGACTAATCTTTTCAGGTCACTCTACATCTTAATAGACGTGGATTACCCAAGTTTATGCACAATACATGCATTAGTATTAGTTGTATTAGTAATAGCTTACGGGTATGAAGAATGATAAATAGATATCCAGATGCAATGAACTTCTTATCTGGTAAATGAGAGGAGTTAGAATAAACATCCAGATTAAACATTGCCGCAAACCTCCAGTCGAGATGAGACAAAATCAGAGACAAGCATATTACTCCGAACACGGATACATTATGTACGAAAAGGTGACGAAGTGTAGGGCACATGGAGCATATCACCTCTATCTCCTGATAAAACCATACATGTGACGATTATGATAATCCAAACGGTTTTTAATTTGCCCTAAACCGTTTTTCACAGTGGAATAATAAGGTTCCGACTGCGGGGATTTCGCTGGCTGAAACACACACAAACGGTTGAGTTTAATTCATATCATTTAGTACAATCAATAAACTCGTACTGTCATGCGACGGTTTGTGTGAATTTCCTCAAGCTACTCATTTTGTTAATTGGTGAAGGAGTAAACAGAGGCATTAAAATGTTTAGAAGAATTTCGAAGATACAGAAATAAGGCAAAATAGCTATGAGCCGAAATTGGGTGAATGCGTATTTGTGTATCATACTTCTCACCTTAAATCAACGACAATACTACAGTAAAATGTAAAATAGGTAGCGGACATCGATAACCAATTCCATTTGTAACGACCATTAGTCTGCATACATTTAACCTGCGATAGAAAACCGGTTGTCGCAGCAGTGCCCAAGCTTCCTTTCGTTCACAAACACCAACTGGGAGCTCTGTGAGTGTGTAGATACTCCATTCGAGGTTCATCGGCCTAAAGCGATGCAGCTTTACGGGTAGCGAAATGTTGACTCCCCTCTCTCCTGCCTCTCCAGTTAGGGCGAAACTATGAACTAGGTTAACCAGATCTCGTAGCATCCATTCATCTCACAAACAGCCCCGCTCCGAAATGCTCGCAAATTAACCGAAGTTTCACTCGTCCGTACGACCGCACACTCCAAATCAGACAATTTAATCGAAATGGATTTAGATCTGTCAGACAGAGTCCAGACTGTGACGTAACAAGTGTGCAATGTTCAGACGTGCCAGTATGAAAACCTGTGCAGTGTTCGTAGTCGTTGGTAAAGTTTACTTAGCAAATTATGCACACNATGCACACTAAAACATTAGAGAAAACTACACCCACAGATTACTTATGATGATTATGAATAATCACAGTCCTTAATTCGATAATACTTTTGAATCGTATCCAATATGGAATCAGCTGATCGAATTCCAACACAAACACATACCTACAGGTATATTTCACAATAGTGTAAACTGCGCATATTCAGAATAGCACATGGTGAGAAATTGTGACAGCGAGATTTGAATGATTTCTCGTCTTGTTTAACCTCGGATAGGACGTATAAAACAGCGTTCATGGAATCACATGGTGGTCTTCATCGTAGTCGAGTTTTCGGCTTTGGACTGGCAGGGTTAAACTGATAAAGGAAACCTATTACATTGTCCAAATCAAGTCAAGTAGTTATTTATTGCAGCTGTGGGTGAATATCTAGCGTTTGTCACATGATGGAGAATTGGTATGGATAATTCATGATTATACGAGAAATTACATCACCACTTGGTGCTAGTTCACTATTCTAATCAATTCATGCCCAATAAACCCGGTCTTTCAAATAAATCTAGCGTCGTATGGTACCACAGAGAATCTGTTACTTGGTTCCTGCATATAGATGTTTCTTGTGAACACACATGGTGAACAAAGAAACGCATTCGGCTGAAATACTGATTGGATGATGTCAGATTGAACTTAATCGGAACTCTTTTGTCACTTTTGGAATGTTAGAGGATAAATGTAAATCGATGAAGGGATGTAGAGATCAGTGGGTGTTCTTTAGGAAACAAACCAAAAAGATAACAAGGGAGGCAAAGAACGAACGAAGCAGAATGCATGTGAGTATAGACCGCTAAAACCTAAATATAACGATATGGGCAAAACTTCAGATGGACATAAAAAGTGAGCCTCATTTTATTTTCATCTACATGAATGAGTTTATCAAGTGAGATTTCGGCCTAAATAATCATCTATGTACTTTATAGAAGAGTGGTGAATAAGGTGTTCATCTATTATAGATTCACGAGTGGACATAGCCCAAGTGTGACTGTGTTGGGTGCCTTTTTGGTACATTGCATAGGGTTTTAATAGCTGTCAGACAAAGATCAAAAGTAAGTGCTTGAGGATATGTTACCTTTCGTAATAAACAATGAATCATCCAAATAAAGCACTACAAATCTGTTTCCATTGTGGTGAAAGCGATGCAAGGTAAACGTCAGTGGGTTAAATACACGGAAAACAGGAACAGGTGCATTATGAAGAAGCTAAATGAACTGATGCTTTCCCATCATAGCAGATGGGCCTCTGACCACCAGTGACCTAGGCTGTTAAGAGGTGAACAATGGGAGTTGGGGTATATGAATCTGTTAGAACGAACTGAAATTTATTTAAATGAATACAAGTGAATTTATATATTTGATCCCGAAATGATTTGTTGTGGTTCGTACTCGGACTAGTATGTCGTATACGTATCGGATTCCGCGCACTAATAGTCCGACACAGAACTAGGACTCGAAACGAAATCAGAAGTCAACTCAGAGGCGGAATGGAATTATAATAGGCGGAAATTAGAAATATACAAGGATATCGTGTTCAATAAAACAAAAGAGTTCATAGTTCATGAGCAATCACCACATGATTACAGATTGATGTTTTTATCCGGTTTAGACAAAATTAGCCGGGATAATCATTCCCTGCGCCATGCTTGAACAGCCTTCTTTAAACTAGATTTTCGAACACTTTCAGCACAGACGTAATCTAAGGATAGGTGTGTAGCTAATTCTTCACCAGCAGTTGGGGATCTTTCGTTCATTTGCTGTATGAATTAGGGAGGACAACCAATGTCACATTTTCTCATTCTATTATTAGTGGGAGACCTTTTCGCCCGTTTTCGTTTTTGGGTTTCAGTGAGTGTAGTTTAACAGAAATATAGATTTTCTGGGTGAAAAGCTGCCGTTGCGGGGGTGGGGTAACAAGTATATATTGAATACTATCATTTTGGTTGAGTTCCGCTTCAGTTGTTCGATGTCAAAATTACGGGAGCTTCCAATGAGCTGTTTAATCACGTTCCATAATTTCTGAATAGCTTTTGGTGGTTTTTGACATCGTCTATTAAGTTCGTATTACATGAGTTAGATGAGGATTCAGATCAACAAATGGTCTTCGGCTTTGCACGTATTTCTTTGTGACGCGATCCTTTAAGAAAGGTTACGCAATATGAACCGTATGAATGTTTTATACTTCTCAGAGGCAACATGACAGTTAATAACGTGAAGTCAACAATCAGATGCACGCAGGATATCGACACATCGAGGTGCGTTAAAAATGGATAAATCAATTCTAATATTACGTTTGGAGCCTTAAATCTTTAAGATCTCTACATCACGTGAAAAGTTCGTGTTTATGGTAACCGTAAATGGTGGCGGAAAAACCGGTGATATCGTAATCCGCGGATTCAGTAAGTGACCAATGGAATGGACTGAAGAGATTGGGATTATCGAACAGAAACTGAGATAACCTATTGTAAAACCTGATACAAAAGCCAACGTCTGTTGGCCCCGTCAAGGTTTTGAAGGGATTTGATTTACCTCCTACACAATGGCGAAGTTCCATTATTTTGTTCCATACATTGGTGAATTCAGTCTTTTGTGCGCTGTTGTGATACAACAACAACAAGTCGATCCTTACGTGCAAACAAGGGTGTTATCCAACGAGGATACGTGTGGCTTTACTCCTTTAACTGCCAAAATGAAACATCCGCATTCGAGCTTTTGTGTGAGGCTCATCTGTAGGTGACTACAGCTATCCATTTAGCCACCCATGGTGAAAGTGACCGGATTGGCAAATCTCATTTCCGATTTAAGGAAAAATTCTCAAATCACTGATCCCAGCTTGCTTTTCTCTCACTAATCCACAAACAGCAGCATATCCGTTAAAGTGTGTGGCCAAATGAATCTTATGGACAGCGCAGCTCTGTACGCTTTGTGGATGACCGCTCTTTTTCTGTGCGCATATGTATCTGTCAGCCTGTATATATATCTGACCAACAACAAACGAATCAGTTCCACTTCATCAGTTTCTAAGGTCACCGATCACGTGCTTTTGAAGGACATTCGGACAGCAAACCAGTGTGTTTGCCAAAAGGTTTGTATGTTCGTAGACGCAATGAAGAAAGCTATGCCATTTGGACTTATAAAAACAGGGATTGAAAGAATACTCACAAAAGCTTGTTATAAATGATGTAAACCGAACTTTAGAGGGAAGATAGTCATTGGTAACGGCATAGAAATGTCGAAAGCTCCCACTTTTGTGTCCCGATACTTTCAAATGAATTTAACCATGACGGGAGCTCATGAGCATCACTGATAAATATCCCATCAAAAAATATTAATCCTTTACATAATCCCCTTGAAAATTTGAGGAACAAATAATATTAGGGATGCCTATATGAAAGCTTAAACTTGGAGGGTTCGATAACTATATTTTACGAAAACATCGATCAAATGGGATGCTACATGTCAGGGAGTCAGCGTACTCCCAGAAAACATTTTTATTCTGGGACAACCGATCAGGACAACAATAGGCGAAATCCGGTGATTAGGCGGAACCGCTAACCAACCAAGATGGTTGATAGCACTCCAGTCAACCAACCGTTTCATAAATCTCAGTAAATGACGAATGCCCATCGCCCCAATGAAAACAAAGTCCGGTAGGCGAAACAGACTGCTTTCCAATAAATCCATCAACTGACCATTACAATTATTTAGGGTTATTTGGGTTTTTCGATCTGGTTTTGATCGTATCAAACTAAGTATATATAGAACGTATGCTAAGATTACTTACTTGATTAGTTCGATTAGTTCATTGCTGCGTCCCCCCGGGTGGGGTGGGTTTCTTCATCCGAGGCCAGAACCGGAACGGACTGCTTTGGTTGCACAGCGGGGAGGATCCAATGTTTGGATAGTCAACGCCTCGGCTGTACATGGAATGACAAATCCAGTTTGTGTTCTCTTGGGAGGACATATAATCGTGGCATTGTCGAGCTTTTTGGTTTTAGCAAATCAAAGGCTGCCATTTATGTCGTTACCTTCTTCCAAGGACTTCAAGCACTTCCTCATTTTCTGTTTGATCGGTTCTGTTCTGTCTTTCTTCCCCGTATCCCCTCGAAATTTATTCACATCTGCTACGATGGCGTTCACATTCTGTAGTTATTACTCTTTTTTTTATGAGGACGATCCCTGACCCTTTGTCTGGTCTACTGATGAGTAGTTCCAGATTCATTTTGATAAGGCTTTCCGCACCATTTATCACACGCCATCATCTCTGCTAAAACGTCCTCGGTTTGTCATTCCATGTACAGCCGAGGCGTTGACTATCCAAACATTGGATCCTCCCCGCTGTGCAACCAAAGCAGTCCGTTCCGGTTCTGGCCTCGGATGAAGAAACCCACCCCACCCGGGGGGACGCAGCAATGAACTAATCGAACTAATCAAGTAAGTAATCTTAGCATACGTTCTATACTTAGTTTGATACGACTGATTGGTACACGGATGCAGCAAATCGCATGATGCAGAACCCCGTGGTCTTTTCAAGTCACGCATAATCTCATTATGAACTATAGGATTCCTGATTATGTGCAGCAATATCCAACTCCTCGGCCACCTACTAAATTATTAAATCGTATTTTTGGTGGGCTATGACCAGTCATGGTGAGGTTATATAGGGTTCATTTTCAGATAGAAAGCTGATACCACACGAATGCAGTGTAGAAGAAAGGTCTTTGACTAATCAACAGAAATCCTCTCACCCGTTCGATTTATTTGACTCAGTGTGATCTGAATCACCGAAATGAACTTATAGCCAAAATACTTTCTAACATATAATAACATATAATAAAAAAAATAATAGTGAATTTACTCGAAGGAAATGCGGATTACGGCACAAATCTTTTTTTGGAGCACAATCGCGCCATTTGAATAAATGAATTCAAATACAATGAATTAAGTAGAGTATTTATCAACAGACTAAGTAAGTTGAAATTTGATCAGCATAAAACAAATATGATCAGAAATTAGGCGACGTTGACGGTGGTGCTTTTCTCGTAAACAAAACTGTAGAGGCCATCCCAAATTACCATCTCAAAACCAAAACTCTTCGTGCCCGGGTTCTTATGCCAGTGTTTTCGGTGGATGCGCAATATGGATTATTTTTAAAAACTGTCCACAGCGCTTCCAAAGCATGCAGGTGGTGACACGTTGACCCTGTATAGGAATTGATTTTGATTCAAAGTAGATTCAAAGCCTATGATTTACTGATGACTAGACTGAGGATGAAGTATTGTCAAGAGGATATCTTGACAACAACATTATCAAAAAAAATAGAATTCCAAATTTATTTCAGAAAACAACAAAGATAGCCGGGATAAAAGGAACCCAGTGAGACAGGGTAATCAACCGGTCCGTTATTTTATCATAGATGACCGAACCAGTAAAGACCGTGACAACCAGTTTCGTGCGTTGGTTGCAACGTGTGCAATGAACAAAAGCCTTATTTTCCTCTCCCATTTCTCACACACCAACAGTTGGCGAAATAACCAAGTGAAAGCAGATTCATTCCCCTGAGCTCTGACAATGGCAGCTTTATATATTGACCAAATCATGTTACTATCGTGCCCATTACACTACTACAACTTCAGCTCCGCCTAGCCGAATGCATACTAACACTCCGAAAAGTTCAATGAGTATTTCGGTTCCAATGAGATGCGACCCACACACTGGCTAATTTGGGTTCACCGCATTGTAATGCTGAGGAAGTTGACAGATGACGGATCGTGATCTCGGAAATAACAGTAGACATGTCTGCTGGAACAGGAATAAAAAATATACATGCAGAACTGTAAAGATGCGAACAAGTGGAGAAAGGGATAGCTAAATCCTTTCAAAACACATTTTCAATTAAGGCATCTCCCAATTCAACAACACCACAGATCTAAACGGTTGTTGAAGAAGAGCAGTAGTGTCTGTAGTACAAGTTATATTCGCTGATTTTCGTACCCATTTATTTCTCGGTGTTGGTAGTGATGATGATGACGATTATGATGATGCTAATTTTATATTTGCCTAAAGCGATACGATTATAACTAAGAAGAACAAGACACTAGCTGCAAAAAAATGCATCAATGAGACCAGTCCCAGTTATTTTTCTCTTATTCATCAATAAAACCGACAAGGCCACTGAAATAAATCGATGTGTATGAATACAGAGGAATAGGATTCTGATACTCCTATCCACACATAATCAAACAATTGCTGAGTGTTTGGAGATGAACCTTAGGATTGATGAAAACCCGAGAAATAAAGCACATAATTTTGTTTATCCGTTCATGAAAGAAATGGAGGATTTGGTTTGCTCACACGTTGTATTTTGTCGTGTAAAAGCAAACAAAAGGTGGAGTGAAAAACTAGGAGGCACGAACAGCTGTTTCGGCCTGGATGGGTATCACCTCAGGTTAGTGCTATTGATGATACCTAACTAGGTCGAAACAAGTTTTCAATGCTTTCTAGGTTTTCAGTTCACGTTACATTTGTTCTTTATCCGTTCACTCAAAACACAGGTGTTGCAAAACCTTCATACATATCCGAAATTCCCCACCATAATCCTCAATCGTAAATGAGCAATATCTAAATTTAGCAAAAAGAATAAACATATATTTTAGACAATACAAAGTTCACTGTTTAGTATTGTTTCGAGAACCGAACAAAGTAAATTTATCACAAAAGACAACCGTTTTGCGTGTATGTGCGTGCGTGCGAGCGAGCGAATCAATGGTTCGACGCACAACTTGTGAATTTACGAAGAAAGCCTGCCCGATATCGAAGAATAACAGAAACGAATGATGTTTATTTGCATGATTTATATGAAAACCAGAACAAACTCATTCAAGGTTGAGGCAAACACTAAAATTTGGTAAACATGACCGTTAACCAGGATCAGATCAAATCTGTTTTTGTTCCAAATTACTCGCGTACATTCATCTTCAGAAATCGAAAAATGTAGATGATATAACAGTTGACTGGAATATATGATTTACTCCTACATAAGTCATAAATACAACACAATACGACGGTTGCGAAAATGGGACTGAACGCGCAAGGTATGATAACTTGGATTAAGCATTCGGTTGGAGGAAATGGATTTTCTTCAGAAGTCAACACTATCCGATTTTTATCACAACTCACCTCACTGAATCCCACAAACAGTTGTGAGAAACGATAAATTCAACCCCAAGTTGTTCGAAAACCGCGGTAGAATAGGCTTTACTAGTTCCCAGTACATAGTGTTAATCTCTCGGGTTTTCTCAACGGCCCGAGCAATCTTCCATTGGATATCCCCCTTCAGCAAAATATTGAACACATTCATTCTTCGAAACCTTAACAAATCCTACCAGGTTTGGAACTGATTGCAATTTTAACCG
>UZAN01043199.1:9525-20653 GCA_900618425.1 Echinostoma caproni
GGGAACCAAGATACGGATATGGTTCTGAGTGACTGCCATCTCTACCCCCTATCCGCTACAAACCAGTCGGTTCGGTTGAAGTATTCCGTTTTTTATACATTAGTCACAAGCTTCATGATGAGCAACTGAAAACCAGCGGATCCCCAAGAGTGACTCGTTCAGAAATTAGAAAACCAAACTGAAAGCACGTGTTACTTATATAAATGGTGCAGAACGTGCACGAACTGTGCACGCATGTGTGTGTGTGTGTGCGTGCGCGTTAACCTGACATGCAAACAAACAGGGGTTAGTATCTTAACCAATCATGATAACATTCCGGTCATGACTGCGTGTCCTTTCATTCTATCCAATTGGCCAATCATATCACTGGATTAATGCACACAACAGGGGATTAGGTGCACCACAGAGTAGGAGATCGAATTGGGGACATCGTAATTGTGCTTTCGTCGATTGCACGCTTGATCACATATGCAAAAACCAGCTCACTTGTCCGGTCCAACTCGGTACGATTAATTGGAATGAGTTCGGCCACACAACATTCCTTGTTGAATGTGCATCTGAATAGCACCGGATGTCGTAAACGCGTCTGGTCGGAACCAGATGATCCGCACGAGGTTCATCGATCCCACCATCCAAATTCGGATTGTAATTCAACCGCTTATCCACCACCCGGTTCAGCAGATTCCGAATCCGCGGGCGACTTCGTTCCAATCAAACGAATTGCCAACGAACGGGAACGTTCCCGGACAGCCAGTGTGAACGATGCTTTTCTGATGCTTCGAAGTCTAATACCCACGGAACCGATGAATCGGAAATTGTCTAAAATCGAGACTCTTCGTCTCGCCTCATCCTACATTTCCCATTTGCATGCGGTCCTCGTAACCGGTTCGAATCCTGCGGATCAGCCATGTCTGAGACATCAGCAATTAGCTCCAACCATGTGCAATCTGAACCAATGTCCCATGTCCGCATGTACCGGTCCGACAGTGCATCAGCAACCGGATCGAACCCATCGCCCGGTGTGTACATTTTGTGTGACCGAGATGAAGCAGCATCAACGTGCAACCCATGAGCGTGCGAAAGATTTGCATTCGACCACGTCAACAACTCCATGAGTTGTGTATACTTGACAAGCACACTGTGCCTATATTCCACTGTACAGTTACCCCTTCCTTCTCCTCCCCCACTATCCAACTCTGTTTCACCTCACTCAAGTCACAATTCCAATTCAATCTGCCAAAACGTGTATTTCGTGAGCTACATCTTGTTTTGATTTCTATCCGCTGTTTCCATTGAACTGGTGAGTTTCTGTTCCATGCCTGATCCTCAATCAAACTGTCGAACTCATTTTGTGTTTATGACACACAACTTGTGTATGGTGATGACCAGTGTGCATAGCGAAAAGATTTCACAATTCATAGTTGTTTTTGTTTGTTTTTCTGTGTTACACAATTGCCACAGACTGGAAGTACCGCGTATTTGTTCGAAACGAGACTCTTTAACGAAAGGAAATTTGTTCGAATGTGAGGTCAGTTATTTCTGCATCACAGGTTTTTTTGCCAGAATACGATAGAACGGAAACGGCCAGGCATTTATATATAACAAGTATTGAGTAAAGTATGTCTGTAACGCGAATAACAGGTTTGGCATCGATATTTGGATATGCATTTGCAATGTGAGTTCCGTCCTGGAAAAAGTGACCAGGAAGATAAGTGAAAATAAGAAGGAAAACAGACTTAATTGTAAAATATCCCCCCCCACCCCTGTGCATGAACACTGACATTTTTCCTTGTTTAAACCAAGTCACTCCAATCTCTAAGCACTCATGTTGGATGAATTTTCAGCTTTCTACATTACGGTGAATATTCTGCATGGATTTGAGTAGTGAAATGCAGAATTATTTAGGCAAGCAAATGTGCATGCAGTTCACAGGTTACTTTTTCCCGATCGACAAACTGAGACGTGGTCAATAAGGGAGAATGAAGTTGCGATAGGCAGAAGTACGAAAGTATAAAACGTGCCGGATATGGACACGTGCCTATATAATTCACTGTTCATTGTACAAAGAGCATGGAAGTCTTCATAGACAGAAAGGTGGAATTCGTTAAATGTACCAATGTGTTTAGTGATAGTACTAACAGCAATGATCACTTTAGGAAGTCCACTGCAAGAAAACAAGAAAAATTAACTGGGGGAAAACATAAGTAGCAGTGGAGAATGATGCAAGCTTTCGTAAACCCAATTATTATCTTTTAGTCTTAAGGAGAAGAATGACAGTCTCAAAAATTATCCCCAAATATTCCACATTGAAGAGTCTGAGCATTAGGTGACCGTTGACAAGGAAGCAGTAAAAGACAGTTCAGAGTCCAGTATGGCTCACCGGATTGCAAGAAAAAAATCACATCTTGAAATTTGGCGGTGGTCAGAATAAGAGATCCCGATGAGATGAAATATCGATTTGATTTTTTTTAATTAATTTATTAAATTCCTCTCGTTGAATATATGAACGAAATGACCAAAAGTGTTTGAGTTCTCACATCACCAGGGGGTCCTACCCGCCACGTCGTTATCATCATCATCGTACAGCGAGACANCAGTGAAGGGAACTTTACTGATCGCTGCCAAACTCGTAATGCATAAAAAGTGATAGATAATATGTAAGGTCGACATATGTCAAGGGAATGAGAAGAAAGCGAAACTCTATGATCAGACAGTGTTTCAGTTTCAGTTTTTTACGACCATTATCCATACAGTTTCATAGGCCGGTTTTGGTTGCTATCTTTTGGCCGCACATTAGAATAAAAGATGGGAATGTTGAGAGCCCATTCAAGGGGAAGATAGAGAATTCCTACGGACTGGGATTGTACGAATATTGAGTAGATGCATGTTTGTGACAGTCATACAAGTCACTTAGTGTCCCTAATCACCGATTGCCATGATCTCGAATTCTTCATCCAGGGTGCCTAACGTGGCCTATATACCCAAGTCTCCTGGGTACGGTTTTCATTCCCACATGCCCAGGTCTTAGTTTAACCTTCCTTAACCTTTTCCATCCGCAACCTGCCTCGGCAAACATCGCTCGCCTATTTGATGACATGCTCCAGTGTATGACTTCTAATACCTAGAACTCTGCATCTAAACTCCAAATTGCTTGTCCGGTTTCCCCACAAGGGTAAAAGACATGGGTGATCTTGGTTCTGCATTATTTGATACACCAATATCAAGTCTTCTTGAATGCGATGATACTGTGTGGAGTACAGTTGCAATGATTCCAGTCTTTCCGCGTAACTCTTGGAATGCAGTACCTTGACGATGTTGGTGGACGTTCCAGAATATTCAGATCGCGTTGCAGCCATGGATTCCATGCTCGAATCGCACACTCCATGTGGGGCGGAATGTATGCTGATAACAACCGTGGAATCAGCGTGCGTTCGAATTTGCCAAATACTCGCTTTAGGAAACCAACATGTCCTACAGCGATGGACGACGCCCGGGAGCAGTTTAAACAACAACTAAGGTCGTTTTGTACAATAACACCGAGATCCTTTTCATTCGAGACATACGGAAGTTGTTAATCTCCCAGGTATTACGGAAACCGGTTTTTTTTGGCGAAGGGTTACGACCATACATTTTGATGCATTGAATTCCATGTCGTTTTCGGTCGACAATTGATAGGTAGTATTAAGTGTTCTCTGAACTGCTAGCGGGTCCTTCGATTTTGTCCTCGTTTTCCATAGTTTTGTATCGTTTGCAAACAATAACGGTTATGACCCCAGACTGTCCGTTGGGTCGTTTATAAAAAACAAGGAAAAGTTAAGGGCCCAGCACGGATCCTCATGGAACTCCTCGTACCACGCTGATGTGATCGGAATGTATGTGATCATTAGATCCACAGCTGCTACTGCTGAAATTCAATCCGGTCGATCTAGCTACGTACGTCGTACCTCAGAGCTTTTCAGGTTCGGTTGAGTTGTGCGGGAAGAAATTCACTAAGCTCTCTGATATTTTTGTTTTGAAGTAATTGACAAAACTCTATTACAGTCAGCTGTCCCATAAAAGAATTCTATATTCCTCCGATTTTACCGATAAGAATTTATTAGTTATTAATTAATCAATTTTAACAATAAACCAAGATGATGCTAATCATATTGTAACTGAGGATAGGATTATTCACAATGTGTGTGTGTGTGCGAGTGTGACTGAAAACCTGAGATTGAGTGGCTTCAAAAGATGGAAGAACAGGAGGACACTACGTAAGATACATGGGTTCTGACAATGAAAACATATTGGTGAATGAGTGAATTCGATAGGCCCAGATCATGGTGATTTTCGATCAGTTTAAGTCTAAGTATTTTAAACGATACTACAGATTATCATACGAAGGATATCATTTCAATATTTTTTCAGTTTCAGTTTATCAAACCCATGAGTTCGCACTTTCGCGTCACAGTTGTCAGTCATTGCTATCTTCCGATTATTTTATTGGATAAGGATGTGGAGGGAGGGAGCGTGCGAGCGGAGGCAGGTAAATCAAAATGCTAGAAGCAGTTTTATAAAAATTCGCTGAAAAAAAATTTTCCGTCATCTGTCTTGAGAATGATCGAATAGGAACTGGAAATAAAATAAGCCAGACATAACGGGATTCATTACATACAACAACCCCCTGTTACGGCGACTGAAGCAGCTTGGATGAATATGTAAACAACATTTTGATGAAAAAATAAGTTTTTGCGAGTGGCACTCTCGTTCCATTTGGCTATTTAGTATTATTCCTGTAAAAAATAACAGTTTGGATTTTCGTTTGATTCCGGCTGGGTTGAGCATTCACATTCCACATTTTCATTTCCCATTTTACGGTCCGCCTGATGAGGATCACGGTCAAGTATGTAGAAGAGTTTTATTGTATCATTGTACACTTTCAGATACCGTATTATACATGATTTCACTAATTGTTCAGTTCGCGATTAAAGAAAACGTATAAATTTCGGGATCAAAAAGTTATGCGATTGAACGATACGCGTGTGAGACCATTCTGAAAGGGTGATCGTAATCGTCCCATAACCCCAGCTGATATTTCAGTGACCTTGACCGATCCAACACCGTCAACTGATTTCGATTGTTGCCCCGCGTAGTGGAGTATATATATATATATATCTATATATATATATATATATTAGATATCAAATGTTTTTTGTCATAACGTGAGGGTTAACTATATGAGCTCTTTGGAACCAATCCCGTAGTGGTGATTATGCTCTATTTGTTCACACCCAGCCCGTTTGTTTATGGCACTCGAATTAGGTCATCTTGGTCGGCCGTGTGATATTCGTGTGTTTGTGTGTGTGTTAATTTGTTCAGGTGATGAACACCATCCATTGACAGTGGACGCAAACGCGAACAAAATAACGCGCGAATGTGTGAAGCATAAACACATCTTCGATACATGGCTTTCACTGGACCCTTTGTGACCGTGTATTTGTGTTTCTCCATACTCCTACCCGCACCCCCCGGTGTTTGCGCTCCGTTTACACACACACATACATACCTTCTATTTGTCACTTGTGTGCCGAACATAAAATGTACACTTTTGGGGCTATGAACCTGTCCCAACCGTGCATAGTTGGCTACATCTGCGACGTACCGATTGAAGGATGTTGTTTTCGGTTCGAATGTATCTTCACTTCGAATTTCCCTATGAGTCTAATCAATATGTGTGCATATGTTTGTGCAGGGGCATGCGTACACTTATGAATCACGCATAAAGTGTTAGTCCGTTCTTTTTCCGTTAGGAAAAGTTCAGTTAGGTGTATAACTTACAGACCGGAAAAGAAAACTAACCAACCGACGGACCCATCCCAGTGCACTTACTTAACACTGGATTTCTATATAGTAAATCAGGGCATCACTTTCGCAATTGTGTATTGTGTCTTTCACAACAAATACAAGGGTGTTCAACTTCGCACTTTATAGAGATAATCGAGGTTATTGGGTTAGGAGCCCTAACCTATGCGCCCAAATACGTTCGGTTCGGACGCTTCAAATTACGTGATCGGGACCGATTGATTCCGCTGTCCAAGCAACTTGAGGCTGAAAGGTGTAATTAGACCAATCAAATGACAAATTCCAAAGGGAAAATTCATCGTGAAGCGTGAACTGAAAAGCCAGGAAGCACTGGACAGTTATTTCAACCTGGTTGGGTCTCATCAACAGTACGACCCCATCGAACCCGGGACCTAGTGGGCAGAACGCAAGCATGCTATCCACTCGGCCACTGGGTAGTTGGTCAGACCGTTTTCTTTTTCATTTTCCATTTACACGATACAGCACAACCCATCTTTGCAAGCTTGTTGTAGGCCACAAACCTCGCTCATCTCAACACTAGCCTCCAAGGTTATGACTCGGTTGGAAACTTTCACAACCTGACTACTTATTGCAAGTGATTGATGGAGGATTTCCTTCAATTTCAAAGATGAGTTTGGGGGCTGGGTCAACTCAATCTTGTAGTAGCATTTTGTATTCTGAATGAGCAAAACACATACCAAACTAAAAAAATAGGTGTAATAATAATCAGTGGATCAGGGAATTTATATTTTTGACCTCCAGTAGTTATGCACAGTATATATATGATATAAGCGGATCAAGCATAGCTTGTTGTCAACGGCCGAAGCCCATCGTGATTCAATTGAACAATCCTCCCCTATGCGTTCAAAAACAATTGATCAAAGCTCTGGTTTTACCATAGCCATAGGCATAAACACTAGAATGATATAAAGCCGGTTATCAAATGAATGTCAAATCGTTCATGTATCTGATACATTCGACAGTATAAATGACATTTACAGAATGATTTGAACTCTCATATATTATTATAATTATTCATAGTAAACATGCATACAAACACAGACATTATTAGCGTTTTTTTATTGAATCATGTGATTTTGTGACCTATAAAGGAATGCTGTATTCGGTTAGTAAATGAGGCACCAAAAACGAGTTTGTTTGCCAATTTGACTTATTGATATATGATTTCCATGTACTCTGAATTAGGTTATTCATCCGTCTTACTGTTAATTCAACGTCCAATTAGACTATTTCACAACATAAGCGCTAGTCAAACACCGATTTCATACAGTGGAATCCAGATATCCCACCATCCATATCACACAGTCTTTTAGAGCTTTTCCTCGTAGCCTTTCAGCGACAGATTCTATATGACAAGGCTCATCCTAGGTGACATGCACTCAGCCCAGTTATTCCATCGTCCTTAGAGAGATCTTAGTATGTGGCAGTACATGAACATCCAAATTTGTCATCTTGGTGCCTCATTCAGATTCTACAAAGAATGATACAGCAATAGAACAAACGGAAATGAACAATAAATAGACGGCAGAAATTCCAGTAGACCGTTTGATTCATCTGTCCGGTTCGGCTTCAAACATTTTCAGTTTTCCAAAACCGTTTGAATATCGCCGGGGAACCCTCAGTCCGAGCCTTTTGGCATGCTGTTAAATCTCCGTCATTGGCTGTTTCATTTGCAAATTCGCACAATTAAAGTGTGCGTCGGTTGTTTATTCATCACAGTCAAAAAGAAAGTTGGGTTAGAATATTTCGTTTGCGAAACCGCTCGGGAATTTAGTTGCCACAATACACTACTGGAATCTGGCACACAAATGATCGAAAAGTTAGCCACTTGCCCAAGTCAATTCTCCTTCAGTTCGACAGACTAACTATCGTTACAATCATTTTAAATAGATCGAAAAATTACCATTTCTTAGAAGTGATGAGATATGTAAGGTGTTGATCAGCATACCGAACAGAGTGGTATGAATCAATCGTCTAATTCGTCACCAGGACGATTATTTTGTAAAGTTAAACCGTTCACATGAGCAAACAGTTCACTGATATCCCCTAATTTCGATGCCTGGTGGTTGGCGCACAATGTTGTGGACGAAAAGACCCGAGCGAACAGCATGCAGTCTAATCAATCTGTCCAATGACGCATCGTGATGTTCAGCTCTCTCTCTCTCTCTCTCTAGTCAGTTTGCCTCTTTGCTGTGCAAATGTGTGTGCTTGTTTCCGGGGCTTGATGGAATCGGGCGCGATCGATGCTGTCTGACACGACCAACGGAAATGCGAACATGGGAATTTGACGTGCTGATTTCGGGGACCGGATGACGAAGTGGGTAGGCGGGGAGGGGATACCACAAACGTGAACTACAGAATCTGTTGCCCTGGTAACCAACCCATCATCTTATACTGGGATATGCCCAGGACCATCGACCGGTTTACACACACACACACACAGGAGGTGGAAAATCTGATGATCACTTTGATGTCGCTGTGACAGGTAACGAAACAGAATGTTCCATAAGGCACCGTAAAGCACTGCTAGCGGCTAGGACGAAGAAACGGTGGACAAATACAAACAGTGTGCTTGACAGATTACTATCAACGGGGCAAACACACACAGGTAGGACAGAATTTGTTTCTACAACTGGCTTGTTTATGCTCAGTTCGTCTGTTTTAAATCTCCCCACCGATACATTTATTTATGCGACCAGGCCGTACACATCTGAGCAAACTAGCACACTCTGACGAGGCTTGAAACAAGTAAAAAAGTGGTCAGGTCAAGTACAGGTTTTGATAATCTCTATCATTAAGTAAATAGAAACTGAACTGCTTTCAAACGCATTGGAATTGTCATCAGACAACCGGAGCTTCACACTTTAGGTTGTATACAGTATTCACCCGAAACCCTACTTGAATGTCGTTGAAAATGTGGCGTGCAATTTTGTTTCTGGATATATCTGTGCTAGCGTTTATTCGATACGTTGAGCGTCATTCAAAATGGATCGACTACACACCACACGTACTGATTTTTAAATATCGGAATGTAATTCGTGAAACAAGTATCCGAAGTATCGGTCATCTCTGAGGTCACCCTACACTAGCTGGGGCGTGGGGGGGGGGAGAGAGTGGAATCCACACCCTATCACAGACTAAACTGATACAATTTTTAATTATCCTTACAACACTTTGATAAACCATTGCGGATAGGTCGCTTTATTTATGAGGACGATTTTCGGTGTCCGTGAGGCTTTGAAAATAGCGGTATTCTTGTCCACATTTTACTCTCTATTCACTTTTTAGTAAATAGAAGGATGTGAAATTTATTTCTCAGAATACCGAAGTGGTCAAGTGAATTTTACTCAAAGGATGGGAGTAATTATGCATATACGAACAGATCTGAATGGATCGGTTAGCCCACCACTACTATACTACATAGATTATTTCGTTTGTCCGCGCATCGACCTTAACAGCACATTTTAATTTCCTGCATGCGTTTGGATATTAGCCATTGTTTTTTACATGAATAGTCTATAAGCAACCAATCGATTTTACACGGATTATAGTTTATCACGCATCTCAAGGTCAATCCAATCTCTCAGTTGCGGTATGGATAAATGAGTCGATTATTAGAATAAGTGAGCTTCGGTTGCAAATAGCGGCACGCATGATATCACAATGGTCGAATGGTCGCACACAACCGATCTCACTAACAGTATCGTTGATTTCTACCGGGAAATTTGCCTCACATTTGTGCGTCGTATCTGGCATCGAGTATTTAAATTTTCATATTCAATTTCCAATTCACGACGGGAGAATAGCATCGATTCAAACAAACGTCACATACACACACACAGCATTGAATTTCACAAACTAATATGGGGAATACTTCTCGATATAGACCCAATAATGCAATGAAGACAAACTTAGATTGATGAATTGATGTCAAATTAAAGTGGGATCGGGGGTAGGTGGGGAAAAAACCTACCTCACTGCTTTCAGAGAATAGCACGGAGGTCATGTTTACATCGCTGGACACGTTTTCAACCACATACGGTTCGATGCTGAATAAAAACGGAAATAAATGGTGTATATCATTGTTCAGTATATATATATATATATATGTATTGTACACCAGCATGAGAACAAGCATAGTTTAGAGCATGACTCACATTGAATTCTCCCCGGGGTTACGGGGAAATCATGCGATATGGGACATAACTGAGGAGTTGTAAACTGTGGTTCATCTGTTACAACTGTATGCAATGAGCACGCACTATAGACAGAGATAGACATTTGAGCTATGCGGAAGAGAATGTGGATTGTGGGCACTATATGTGGTTCGATGCAATGTAAAGGAACTAGACTACGAAGTTAAGGCATCAATAAGCCCGGCCCAGAGAGGTAAAAGTGAAAGTAGAAACTAAATGTAGTCAAATGTATTTGCATTCATTGTTCGTGTGACTTTGGTGTGACTGCCTGTTTCGGCGATCTCTTTTCTGTTTATCTGTTCACTTGTTCCCGTGGGATAAGTTTTGATGGCCGCACGAGCAGACGTTTATCTGAACGAGTCCGTGAGCACCACCCGGCCTGGCTGAATAATGGGGTTAATAAGGCTATCAACAACTGACGTGTTTCACACCTAGTGAAGTCAAACCATGTGGTCGAAGTGGCCGAGGCGCTTCGATCTATCTACGTAGTTTGCAGCCGTCGATCTAAGGGGATTAAGAATCGCATTCTGACCACAGTGGAAGCGATCGGAATCCGCTTACATACCCCAACCATATGCTCCCAAAACAATTCGTAGGAACGCTCGATCTTTCATGGTCAACATCACACACGACACAGCCGTCCCTCCACTAGCCCCTAATGACCCGAACCAGTGCGTATGTGTGAGGACCAAAGTTTGAGCAACATCCGGTCATGGAGCTGGAATATTGATTACTTCCCTTGTCATTTTGTCAGATTTTCTCCCTCCTAAGAATTTTTTGACATAAAATGTGATGTATCCACCTGCAGATGAATCACCGTGAACAAGCTTTTTCGCTACCGTGTTCTTCTTGCTCCTGTAAGCATAGACACATTTGAAATCAGAAATAATTTTGTTTATTTCTCATATGATTGTACATGAACCAGGGTATGTTTATTATTGTTCATGTGTTGGTTACAACAAGTCGGAGTTCAACAATTATCCAATGTGAATTCCTCTTATATATAGCAAATAAAGCGTAAACTGGAAAGCTAGGAAACACTGGAAGGCCCGGTGGCCGAGTGTGTACCA
>UZAN01043200.1:26699-38724 GCA_900618425.1 Echinostoma caproni
GTATCATAGTGATAAATAGCAGCCCAGCTCTCTTCGAGAATTTCGGGGATGATATCAAGTGTTTCTTCACTGGAAGTGTCAATTAATCAGCCTTCTGCAGGGATTAAATAAAAGTTGAAAGTTGAAAATTAATAGAAAAGAAATGTGCACGTATTTTGACCAACTGATAACGCCGCAAAACTATTGAGCAATCAACAGCGGCTAGGGATCGCCAACGTGCAGTTGAAGGGGATAATCACTCATTCGTCTGTCACTTGGTTAATAAATCATCTATTTGGGATTGCGACTGTTTCTATTCCCACCCGGTTTCAATCCGATGAATTCAAGGGATTCGTAAACACTATTCACCGGTGAATTCAACCACTTTGTTTGGTGTGTTTGATTTTCGCAGTACCTCAAACTGTCACTACACTGTAGGAGTCTCCAACCCGACAACCGTGATAATCGATCATTTTGATTTTGCTCCAATTTTTTTTAAATTTTGATTCGCACGAATTGATAATCGCATAATGCCCCATCCTAACCCCACCCGCAAAAAAAGAAAACAATCAGTGTAGCCGAATATCTTTGAAAATAACAGAGTGATCATGAAGCAATAGCGGTGACAATTTCCAGATAGAGGGTTTAAGACGCGGGTGGACGATCGAAGTGGGGCGGATTGTGGAACAAATCCCACCAACTTGATTTCGGAATAGATATTGTGTGATAAGCTACCGGAAACAGAAACACGGTAAATCTGCATAAAATTACCTGAGAATAAATTAACTTGGCGGGTTTGAAAAAATGGTCTTAATAGGCTAATGAGCCATTCAAGTGCATAGATAACTTGTCGTCGTGCTTAGTAAAATCCAAGTTGATTAGTCGAAGATGGGCTGAATGTATCTACCACTATAAAAGACAGTACAATTCGTCTACGCTTTATCATGCAGGCATATTAACAGTAATCACTTTGTGAATTTTAACATAATAAAGATCAATATTTTACAATTTTTGTAACGCAAACTTTATCTGAATGTGAAATATAATGTTGTAAGTTGTTAAGATAGAAATTGTTTGAATGATAGATAGTAATAATTTACCAATTTTCTGGGTATAAATGTGTTTTCTGGTGATCTCGTTTGAGCAAGCGAGGCGAATAGGAGAAAACCATTCGAAAAAATTGTTGTCTTGTAATGAGATAAAGAAAATAGAGACGCATGAATTATGAGAAAATTTTAAATTTAGTTACCAAAATAAATTTCCCCACAAACTGTGTGGTATTGGCAAAAGGCTGTTGACATATCATGTTCCACAACGGTCCTGTTTGTTTCAATCGACTTTTACCAAAGCGAATACATCGAGTAAAAAACAAGATATATTTCCAGAAGATAAATTTTGGACTATAAATAGCGAAAACTGTACAGTGCGAAACATCATAAAACGCCATGAATTTCCTTAGACCTATTTGGTACCGCCTAAGAGTGCGCCCAAATGTTCTGATCTTAATGATGTATCAAGTACTGCCATGCAATGCATTTCACGCAACGATAGTTGATGAGGAGAAAATCTGTACGATGGTGTGGTGAATGCGTACGAGCTAAAACAGATGAAATTCTTCTCTCCTCGAATTCTAATGGTATTGGTATTCTATCGTCCTACAATGGAGGGGGGATAGACTGTGAATTGTGTTACTGCCACATGGGATAGAAAAAAGTGCATATTGATCAAGAAAGCGAACAGGCATCAATTTGTTTTGCATTCGTTTTGTGAGCCCAGTTAAGATTGATCGGTTTTCCGCACACCCACACCGCCCCCCCGGACTTCCTTCGCCACTCCACACTTGTGTTTCCAATGCAGAAGCCAAACAGCGTCCCAAGGAATTGAAGCAAATCATTTCTACTTGCCGAAATTGTCTTTCCTTAGCCGGTAAGAAAATTTCGTATGCTTTAATTGAAGCAATCGTTATTTCTTTAATGTTCAATCACTTTTGTTCTGCATGATTTTGTTTATGAGGTTTGTCCATCTATCTCAAATCAATGGGGACCGTTATTAAAAGCCAATCATTTGTGATGTTTTAAGTGTTAGTGAGCAAATTGTGATATCAATCCTAAGCACGCTATGAACTAAAAAGAAACCAAATCGTTTCAGTGAAGCACACTGGCTGTGTCGCGCACAAAAACTGGAATAAAATTGGGCTTGCTTTTGTGAAGTAGAGATCTGTTACGAAACCGGCATAATCTGTTCCGGGAATCACATTCGAAGAAATACCAAAAAATGCAATTAACAGTCATTTTTATGAGAACAAAAAGACAGTAGAATGATAACAGCCTGCCGAACTCTTTATTGGTGGATATTAAAATCCCGATAACGGACATTTTACTATTCGGAAGAGGACCTCAACGGTCAACACAACCTGAAACAGATACAGATGTATTCTTATGCTTTTGCTTTGAGCTCAACTCACCTTCGCTGGAAGTGGAGACATCTAGTCTGTGATTAATTTGTATATGGATGCATAAAAATGATGAGGAGATCTGAGTCACTTACAGGATTTTGATTGAGGTTAAATGCCCGGCGTTCTTTGTCTGCGTCTTGTGATTTGCTCCGAGAACAGTATCTTAAAGCATTCAATCGGTTATTTCATTCAACCCAGTGAGAGATGCAGGACACATTTGAAACATTCAAGGTTTCCATACGGGGCATCTGGAGTTCATTCGCCAGGTGATTTGGTGAATGTGCAAAGCTTACGAGCTCTAATGAGAGTTAAAGAGGAATTTAGGGCTTTCTGACGGGTGCAGTTGAGGATTATGCATATAAATGGAACCCTAGGATGAATCAGAAATATCCGTCTGCACAAAATGAACATCCGTCAATAGAATTACAAAATGTATGCACACCTGAAGGTACCAAGGCTGTTGACTCCTGTTCTAGCAATATTAAAAGAGGTTAACGGAGTTCAAAATTCATTTTGGAAGCAATAGAAAACTTTAGGATAATTGGATTCCATAACTAAAGTTCACGTTTTACCAGAAAAATCTCATCAAACTTCCCAAAGTATTTTTGCAGTGAATTCGGAAGTTCGTGGTCTCCAATTGGATTTGACCTCTGTTATTTGACAAGCATATTATTTTTTATTAATAACATTTGAGAAGTCAGGTTTTGTGCATTGTCACCCCATAATCGCATATTCCGGTCCGAAGACGTCCGTGTTCTTCAAAGCATAAACACAACTGAAAACTTAAATTAAAAAATAAAGATGTAAGAACACGGTTTGTTTTATTTCAATGTGTAACTGCTCTCTACTCATTTATGTCCGAAAATTTGTAATACGACTCATGATTTAGGCATATAATGGAATTAAATCTCTACACACTAATAAAAACATTGGTGATTTCCAATTGACCCTTGAATGCATATTTCTTTAGTGTATGGTTTCGCGGCATGAAAAATACATTTTCAATCCCATGTCAAGGGCGAAAGAGAGTTGAGGTCACGTGATGGCCAGTCATTGANCCATGTCAAGGGCGAAAGAGAGTTGAGGTCACGGGATGGCCAGTCATTGAAGCCAAATTGAGCAGCCTCATAGTCACCTATGAGAGCCGCTACCGTCAGGGGTTCAAGTTGTCAAAACATCGGGGATTTCTAACAGAAAAGCAACACGTCTGTACAGACAAGGTATAAATTAAGGCTTTTCCGTGATATTTCATCCCTCTCATATTAGAGAACCGACCTCTTTTGTGCAGGCAAATAAATGACCTTGTACTCGAACAGGCTTTACGCGATTCCAAATTTCGGAGAATGGAATAAATCATTGTACATTGTCCCTTTCTCCCGATTTTTTCTCGTTTCAAGACAATACTGTGAAAACTGCAAAGAGAAATAATGCGCTTTCTGGAAACTGCAACAAATGCAGACCAAAAACAGGTAAGATGAGCAAAGCGACAATGTGATATGAAGTTTGAGGTTCTGGCCAAACAGCTTTTTCAGACTGACTGTAAATTTTTGCCGTGGGAAAAATAGAATTTCTTTTGTGTTACACATTGAACAATTTCATGTTTGAAAACTTCCCGTCGGTGTTACTGTTGCCAGGTTTCAGATCACTCATACGTAAATGAGAGAACTACGTGAAACACAATACAAAGGAAATTTTTAATGATATCACGGACATTATATGCCAGTGGGTAGGCTAGCATACAGTAATTATTTGCCCTTATTTATTTAGTTTCATCAGCATTTAGGGTTCCATCTACTTCGAAATGGGAATTGAAATAGGTGCTGAATTCCATTCAAAACTACTCAACTTTTCCTCCTTGTTCCTGCTACAGGTTTCACTCCTATGGAAGCATTAAAAATCATGTACCGATATGGGTTGTGTGCCCCAATCGACTGGATGCCTAGAGATCAGCGCACGGGAAATTGTACGCTGCCAAATGGCATCTGTATACCAGGGTTTATTTTCACCGCAATGAAGTGCGAATAAAACTGCCAATTGAACGACAATCCCTGTCATTAGGTAAACTTTATTGGGAGGGAATGGTGCGTATGAAGTTTGAACTGATCTGTGTGCATCTTCATCACCATATTTAAATTGTGAAAGCTCAGTAGTCTTCCTGGGGATCCGGAATTACGCATGGACCCCGGTGGAGCGCGCGCTGCACAAAATGCATAGGCGACATCCTTGCGTAAGTTAGAATTCCACCGAGGCTACCGAACTTCACATAATTCAAACATATGACTTACATCTGCAAAAAAACATAATTCAAAAAATTACTATGCTTTATGGTAGACCATTCTAGTGAAACTCAGTTCGAGTTCAAAAGACTAGTGTTCATTTCGTTAAGCTCAGGAGCTAAGACGGTACCTGTGATCCACACATTTCTCTCACTGGTCGATGCTCTCAATCGCATCGCTTTCTAAGAAATCGTTCCTAGTTTGAACCGGGGCACCACCGGTATTGCTCCGTTTGATCCAATCATCCACGCAAGCACACGCATGCTTACATGGCCCGCTAGTCACAAGTCCGGCCATCTTGACTCGATTGAATGTGCACAGGTGTCGACGTGGCCGGTTGGTCACATACACGATTGCCCAGAATGACCCGAAATTGTTTCAACACACGGTTACCTGTCCGACCTGTGCAGTTTCCTGCTGTTGTTTGATTAATTCATACAAATCATTTTCCCCTAAACGGCCACGTCGAGGTATGCTCGGTATCATCTTATGGCTCCATTTATCCTTCAGTAGCTCCAGAGTATTGTGATCCCTGCTCCCGGTTTTCTTTCTTCCTAAACTGATCTGGCATATGTTCAACGGGATTGAAGTGGGGTGGTTAAGTTGGTCACGGAATAGTGATGTGAAGAAAATTGACGAATGCCAATGAAGTGATAAGGATCCGTGTCTCAGTCCGGGAAAGTCTGTCAATGAGTTTATTCAACTGTTTCTAGATATGTCAGATCAGGAGCTCGCATTTACCTCACAGTTACTGGTGAGTAGTAGTGTGAAATAACTGATATTTACTGATTTGAACTGACTCTCCTTCGAACTTCAAATCCACAAAACATCTTCAGCTCGACAATTCAACCATACACTCGAAAGCACTAGACTCCAGTTTCGCTCTTATTAGAGCTCATCAGTTGTGCGTATCCACACCACTACTCACACGTTACTGTGAGTTAAATGCGAATTATCCATCCAACCTTGTAACCTCGTTGGTGAATGAGCCTTCAACCTGCATGGAGGTCCTTATTTGGTAGGAGGCTTTCGAATAGATTTAACAGATTGTCATCTGTGTCTCCCTTCGTTGCTCTTGGGCCAAATGAACTAGCTGACTATCACTGAAGACGACACCTGAACAAACATGAATGGGCAATTTGGTTTAGCCATGGTATGAACTGGTGGGGACTGGTAACACGCACACCTTCCATACGATAGGTCCGGAGTTCAAATCCCGGACAGGACGGTGGATATGCACTACCGATGAGCTCTAATAGGAGCAAAACTCGAGTCTAGTTCTTTTGAGTGTTTGGTTGAATCGATGCACTGGGGATTGTGCGTGAAGGTGAAGTCCGAAGGATAGTCAGTTTAAATAAATAAAGATCAGGAACTTTTTGGTGCACTTCACTGTTGACACTACGATCCAGAAATAATGGTTTGCCCGGACTCCCTTATTAGGTGTATAGTTAACCTCTACGACGCTATATTTTTGCTGGTGGCGATGATGTCAATCTTGTCTCCAAACATGCCTTCGATGATTATGCTTCCCATTCATCGGTGCAATTGATTAGTTTGCATTCACACACACACACACACACACCAAAGCAGACAGAGCCAGACAGACAACCTTCACTTTTGTCAATATCAGTAGGATAGATAATAAACCTTTGGACTGTACAATTAAAAAAGTGGATATTGCACCCGAAAAAGCAAATCTTTTCTTGGGTTTGTTTTGATTGCGATATTCCCATTAGACGGACGACGCGAGCTCCCAGGACTACAGTTTATTTAGCGGGAGTGTGTATTTCGGGGATATTTTGACGATCAGCGTATATGGCAGTTTCCCTGTCACTAACCTCGCGGTTTCGGACCCTAAAGTTTAATTGATCACCCCCTGGTCCGATTAGTACCGAGTATTCTTAGATCGATACGGAATTTCAATCAGGGCTCTTGATTTCTGCGCTTATCACGGGAGGCTTTATTATCTCTTTGGTTCGCAATGAAATGGCGTATGTTTTTCAATATTCTTGGGATGATGTCTGTGGGATTTTTGTTAGCTTGAAATTTGCTCTTCGTGATATATATTTCATACCCACGCATTTGTGTTACTGTATCTTTAGATGAGGAACCTCGCCTTAAAATGAGGAATTCAGTTTTGTGGATTTATACAGTCAACCAACAGTAGATTATTGCTACCGTTTTAATATTATTGGGTAACCTAAACGAATAACCTCTAACCCCTGGTGCTGGGATGCGGTTGTTGCACCCCGCATTGCAGTTGGTCGACCTCACAAGATTCAGGAGGTTTTTATTGGGTACCCTAACATGGTTTATCAAAGATTCTGTAGTAAACTGCAAGATATTCTTAAGCAGCTAGGTATAAACTTAAAGAAATTGAATGATGAGGTACGTGACAAACAGGATACGAGAGCGGTAAGGCTTTCTAATAAAAAACTACATTTTTGCTAGCTATGGCCATGAAGTACGTCTTGATACTAATGGATCCCAATGCAAATGCATCAATTTTGCAAG
This sequence comes from Echinostoma caproni, assembly GCA_900618425.1. Lineage (NCBI taxonomy): Eukaryota > Metazoa > Platyhelminthes > Trematoda > Plagiorchiida > Echinostomatidae > Echinostoma > Echinostoma caproni. The sequence continues at coordinate 33,924 of UZAN01043200.1, forward strand.
ATATCTAAGTCAATGAGGAAATGTGCAAATAACAATAGAACAACATTCGGATGAAGCAATACTCATATGAACCTAGTTCAACTCGTTCTGCTGTTCCAAACGACTTGCAACATTGGGGAAATGACAGTTGTTTAGTGGAATTTATTTTCACCTTGAGCATTGCTTTCTCACTTTATTAAAATAATCATATAAACATAATCACTTTCTGTTGAACAATATCGGTTAACGAATATCACAATTGACTTTTGATCGCTCGAAATAAACAGGTAACGAAAAACGCATAGCAAAAAGATCAAGTAAGTTACATTATTAAACGCAACAGTTTATAACGGCAGGTCTCATATGACCCTTCATTAGGCGGTGGGGTGCTCTAAATAGCAAACAATCAATCCTGTATGATGAACTGTTTCTGATCGTACAATTCTACAGGTTATTTCTGGCTCATATTTTCTATTTTTAAAAATGCATTTAACCCTTTTATCTAAACTGGTATAAGGTTGTTTACTGTGTCTTATCTTGCATGGTGGATACCCTAAACAAGGGAGGAGAAAATAGTTTCGAACGCTTGCAACTTCGCCAGAGGAAGTTCAGTGCGCAAGAAATAAACCATCAACTACGGAGAAACTAGTCTGCTAATAAATTACCTTTTTTACAAAAAAACGAGCGAATTACCTTGCAAAGAACTCTTTCAAAGTCAAAAGAGAAAGCCTCACAAGTTTTTTCTTAAGAATTGCCCGAAAATTCGAGCAGACGATAAGCCGTGAGAATACCCTCAATACAATGTTTTTGTGAAAGCGACTCCGTCGTCAGAAGTTATAGCTGACGATCAATTGGAAAACAAATGGGACTTTGAATCAGTGAACATCGTCAACCGATGTCATTCCATATGCTCCGGAGTTGAGTCAGTCTTCGAAAAATTCACTGAAATTGCACGTTAAATGAATACGTATGTAAATGCTATATTCACCCCTGAATCAAAATATAAATTCTAGGAAGGGAGAATAAATGGTGCACCAAAGCCGGAGTAAAAGGTATACGCTGAATTTGTGCTAATGCCTCATCATTGATCGTGGACTTTTTTCTGACGGACACACAAAATAAAGTCAATGAAAAAGGGCATATGAAATCTATGCAATGGAATAGAAAACCAAAAAAACATTAACATGTCTAAGCATCGAAGCTCTGGGCTCGGCTGGTAGCGCAATGCTGTACCAAACCCTAACTCAGCAAATAAGCGGGAATTTATTCAGTCAACCCAATCTATTGTAAAAAATGTTCCTTAATTTAATAAGTTTGATTTCAAAAATCAAAAGGACTGATCATCTAGCCCTGTATCAAATCTACGTTTATGTTTGTGTATTTAATCACCAATGTTTTTCAGTCAACGGGATAGTACTTTTGGTTTCGCTTAATATGATATATTTGCTGCTAAACATAATAATTTTAATCGTAAACAGAATATTCATCATACCTAAAGCAGTAGACAAAGACATATTAGGTGAAAAATGATGAAATATTGGGACTTCTGTGAGGTTGTTACTGCATTACATCATTTTCTGTAGCTATGAAACAAAACGGTCATCTTTCTATTAAATAAAAAAGAAACCAGCAATAGAAAAAACCATACTGCTCTATCAGAATTTATAATTTATGCTCATTATTCATCCGGTAAACGGCAGAGATGCCAGTTTTCTTTTTTCCTTCACGAGTTTCCGGAAGCATTATGAGTGATTGTTTTGCTCGTAGTACACAGGACTGTAACTTCCAATGAACGAAATACAAATAATTCACTGGTTATAATGTGTTCAGTCGATGGTTTGCTTTATTCAAAACACCCCCACAGTATAGAATGCACGTATTGATTAGGACGACAATTTTTTCTCGATTTTGTCTATACAATGGATATATGTGAACAGGGGCATTTCACCCTCGCATGTTATTAATTGTTCAAAAAGCTGGAAAGCACGATATATACACGCGATATAGCTCTCTTTTATTGATTTTTCTTTGAAAGTGTAATTATACAAACATTTTTCATGAAGGAGGCAATAGACACTCAAAGATACATGTAGTGGTGGTAATTGAAAAATCGGCATTCCTCGTGACACGTTTAGCAGTGGCAGGGACTTAGACAGCTACCTACGTTATAATTCCACAAGATGGTGCTGGCTGAGGATATTGGTTTATTGAGGATTACAGATGGGAGGTCAGTGATTTGTCATATATAACACAAAAACCTAATCAGAAATATACCGTCCCCGTTCCTGGCGGCGTATTGAATAATGCATAGTGCAGTCGGTAGTTAATCTTTCAGACACATCACTTGGCCCTCGGTGGTCTTGTCATATTTTTGATCATTGAAAGTTACCTACTACTCACAACTTAGTAGTATCTCACAACACCCCTCCCCGTAAAAATGAATTCTGCATGCAGCGGGCAATGAGTTCTTCCTTCCGAGAGTTCGAACGGGTCCGTAGTCGGTTGACAGTCTCTTGTGGCTTCGTGAATAATTTCTGGTGACCCGGCCAGTAGGTTGATTTCTGACAACTCTTTGGCGTACGACTGTGGTCCCAGCGCCACTTATCGTGGTGCACCTCTGGCGTCACTTATCTCCGGAAAGATATTCAGTGAAGTCTTCCTCATTAGTAGTCTACCTGAACTTCGCCATCTAGGGATTAACTTCGCTGATCGAGGGTCATCGACACGGGCTTCAACATAGTGCTTGTACGCTGCTTCAGGTGCTTTCAGAAGTGCAGTTTGCTTTCGTTTCATCAGCATTCTTAACTTGATTATCGTTTTGTTTTGCGGTCTGGCCAAAGTTTGCTTGTCCGTTGTGTTCTCGATGGAGAAAGTTGGATTTGCTTTGCTGTCAGCTTGCGGCCCACATTCGTCAACTATCTTCACTACCGTATTCGAAACTTCTACTGACCGAGTTGAATGAGGTTCCGCCATATACACAGCAATGAATGTGTCAAACAAACGGCACTTTCTCTCTTCCTACCTCCATATGGGTCTGAACTGAGCAATGGGCATTTTTTCCGCAGGGATCCTTGGTCGAGGACAACGATTTGAACGAAATCAAGGGTTCTCTCAGGAGCCACTTGCGCTGTGTTTCGGGGACATTTTTCGGCCAACTAGCTGGATCTTGGAGCTCAAAATCCCCATTCTTGAGAGCTTTCTAGTTGGAATCGGTTCGGATCGCTGTCACCTCCGTTGGTTTCTTGAGAGTTGCCGTACTTTCAATAGGCTGGCGTTCAGGATCTTCGGTTGGCTGGATAAGAGTGAATTTCTTCCAGGTGAATTCCCTCAGGACATCCGCCAGTGTGAATGCATCCACGGTTTTCTCGGTATTAATCATCCATGCCTTTTCCCGCAAGTCCTCTGGCAGGCTCTCCTTGAAGCGATTAAGCAGCAAATCCGAACGCGCGGCACCATCCAACGTTGGCAGCGCACGATTCAACAGGGTTCGCAGGGCCTCGGCATGCGACAAGGGGTCCATGACAGTTCTAAGCTGCACCGCCCTGAAGCTCCGCAACCCTTTCTGGCGGTCGGCTGGGGTTTCGCAACTCGCAATCAAGGCGTCCTTTGAGATGGCCCACTTCATCTTCTCCGTGGCCCTTCACGCCGCATCCAACACCACTCGCCCTTGGGAAGCGCTCAAAGAGCCATCAACTTACCCCGGTCCAACCGTAATCTCGTCAGGTCCGCGACGTCCTCGAACTTATCCAGGAACGTCCGCGCGTCTGTATCCTTGAAGGCATCAGGCCACAGCACCTTCATTCTGATCCTGGAGATGGCACCAGTTGTAATAAGTCCAGAAGGTGGTACTGGTCGAGGATAGTCCTTTATTGAGGATAGCAGATGAGACATCAGTAAAGTGGCATGCATAGCACAGAAAATCTCATCAGAAACATACCATCACAATTCCTGGCGGCACATCAAATAATGCATAGGATAGTCGGTGGGTATTCTTTCAAACACTACTTGGCCCTCGGTGGTCTTGTTATATTTTTAATCATTGAAAGTTGCCTACTACTCACAACTGAGTAGTATCTCACAACACCTTTATACTGTTTGCATATGTAGCGTGAAATTAAGAAGCAAGTAAAATGCATGTGATCCTCTCTGTTTCATATCCGGTGCAGCTTAATGGCGCATCGAACGGAAACGCATCTAATCAGCGTACTTTTTATAATTCCGCCCAGCAAGTTATGATGTTAACGTCAAGTCAATATTACCCCTGCCAAAATTAGTTCTTTTACAATCGGGATCAATAATTTTTGAATATTATTGCCTGTTTGTCCACTGGCAACTAATGCATTTCAATTGAATGTGACTGATATTTGTGAACAGCTGGCGAGAAGCGTATCAAATCTAAAGCAAGTGAGTTGGAAGATGGTAAATCGATGTGCCTAAAATCGCTTTACCTTTGTGTTATTTGGATACGGTCAACTACCCAAGTATTTTTATTAGTAATAGTGTGCACTAATTAGATATATGGTCACACTTTGCAGTCAATGGATATGTGAAACATCATTCGTGTTTGACGCTGAGCGGTAGAAAATGATCAATAACAATAGCATGATTGGGGAGTTGGATCCTCCTCATTTTTAATCAGAGCATATTTGGGGTACGCAGGTATTGCTACTTTCCCGCCGGAGTTTTCACTTTTGGAGATGGAAGCTGTAGTTAGCCTTCAGTTTAGTTTGTTAATCCTAGGCTACTAAATCTACGAGACAGTACCGAACAGTTTGTTAGTGGGTAAAGATTGACGATTGATGACAAATCGATCACGAACACG
>UZAN01043201.1:13283-42970 GCA_900618425.1 Echinostoma caproni
TGAAAGAAACAGAAAGGAGAGAGTGAAACTGCAGTTTCTTACGGCCCTCAATACGGTCAAGATTTGCACCAGGCTATACTGCGTTCACAAGCACGGTTTCATTAATGTGATTTCATTTCTAGACTACTCTTCATCTGGTTTGGCTTCTATTCCTCGTTCCTTCTTTCGTCATAAACTGTGGTCTTTCAGTTGCCCGATGCTGTTATTAGCCTGGCTTACTGATCACTTGTCTGAGAGAACTCAATGCTTCGGGCTTGGTTGAAAGACACCGGAGCTGTTCATGAACAACTTCGAGGTACTCCAAAGTGTAGTCATAATTGAAATTGCAATTGCTATAGACTCGAGTGGCACGAAAACCCGTTTGAGTTGTGCGTTTTCTACACGTTGCTGGAGTAATTATGAAAACAGTGACCGGATCGATCGAAGGCACATTGTAAACCGGGTTCACAAGGTGACATAGTCACTACACTATGCATGGACAAACTAGCCACCGTTTTTGCTTCTTAACCCTAATTGGCATCGCTTCGCACTCATACTTTCAAAATTCTAGAAGCACACATTTATTCCAATAATTGTGTGTAGAGCAGTTACGCACGTGTATGAGGCAACGGATCGGGGGAAAAATCCGCCGGACAAATCCGGATAATCGTAAAACAGGTGGAGATTGTTATATAGTACGGCTTACAATTATTTGTGACCAGAGTGCATATCTTAACAATGTAAAAGGTGAATGATTTGGTCACCAAATTTGCCCTAAGCGCGCGTTTTACACAAAAGGAGGCGTTCCAGGTTGCAATATATCACAAGGAAAAAAGAAAGTGTAGCGTAACACAAAGGAAAAGAACTGGAAGTAACAAATGGAGTACAAAACATGGCCATCAGTGCACGCAAATGCTTAGGGACAAACAAAATTCGAAACGGTACGTTTTTGCAGTGGTTCAAATATGTATCAATAAGACGCCGATTGGCCAAATATGGTCATGAAAAAATCGAGTTATCTATCAGGAGTTGGCTGGATTGTTTGCTCTTGATGCACCATGTCCTCGAATATCATGTGTGCGTGTTGTCTGCTGGAATAAGCGGCTCAAACCGATGAAATATGTTAACCTTACGCTTCAAACATGCAACAAATCGAAAGGTTTAGTTCAGGAAAATAGGACAGGACAGGACCAAATTTCATTGTTACCAGATTAATCGAGATAGTTTGGGACGTGTAACTAACTGTACGCCATTCAAGCACAATCTTGTGCCAGCGAACTGAATAAGCCACACACCAAATGGTATGTTGATTAACAAGTGAAACATTATTTCTCTTTTAAGTTTGATAAGATACAGTCGAGCTTCTGCGAACAACAACAACAACAACAACAACAACAACAACAACAACAACATCAACAAAAACACATCTAGCTTGCTGAAAACAGAAACACTAACTCTGTTTACAAATGTTTCCATCCTGTAAGGTTTTATCTGTAATGCAAATTGAACCATTCCTGGCACTTTCACTCCACAACACGTGTGCAACCACCAACAAACATTTGACGCTATGGTGGACTGCATGGTTGCGTAATCGCACACCCAGACCGGCACACACAATTTTGTGTTTGGAATGAGATCTGAACCATGACGATTGTAATCTCCTCCAACATTATTGCAAATAGTTATTGCTGATTCCCCGATCAGAAAAATTATGAATAGATGAAAAGCAACCTGTTTTTCTCAATTTTACTCAGTTGTAACGACCATAATACAATAAGAGGGAAGTTGTTGATCGTTTTTGAAATAAATTATCTCCGTTTTATACATCGTACCGGATAGAATTTCGTTTTGATCACATTTAAAATCGGAGTTTGAAACTACTTCGGGGGTGTGACTTAGCAGGCCTCATATTGTTCTGTGTTAAAGTGTGTCTGGATATACTTTGTCAACAACCTACATATATTCGCTTCAAGCGATATCAAAATGCAGTCATAGTGTGTCGATATGGCTCTTTGTTTTAACTATCACTAAAAATGATTACATTTTTAACAGCGACTTTTATCAATCCCGGCCAAGTGTATAAGATTTAAAGGTGCAAATGAAGCTACGATGAGGTGAGTGAAGTGAAGGAAACGGAAGGGGCAAACAAGTAGAATACCATCGGTAACATCACGTGTGTATCTCTACAGTGCTGCTCACCGCCTCAAGGAACACTAAACAGAAGGTTATGGCCTTAGTTCAACTATTAGCTGCGGAAGATGTTCAGCCAAACGATTAGGAGATCATTAGTAGCCAATTTCAGACGACGGGGGATACTGGCTCTAATTAGTTGCTCCATGCAGATTTTCAAACCTCGTTTCCACATTGATTTGAACAAGGTTATATCTACCATGCCCCAGGAAATGAAAACGAGTGAAGAGCAGAGGATCAATGGTAAGTACGCACACTGTGCCGATCTCTATGGACGAACTCAACCAATCAAAATGCATTGTTCATCCCTGCACAGGTAAATTGCGCCCTGCAGTTCACCTCTGTCAGCCTACCAACGCGCGGCTAATCGGAAATCCCATGTTTTGACGGCCGTCTTGCACACAAAGTACCACACAGAACTGACCGCGAAGGGAACCATACTCGCACTGTATCACCACTGTCGGAACCCTGATGAGATTTATTAGTCAGAGGCCTATAACGCGGCTAAAATCAACCAAAATGCACAATAGTGTGCAGTGCTTTTCAATCTCTATTGGCCATTTTCTGAGTGTCCAGTCCCTTTGTGCACAGCATTACGAGACGTAACTGACGGACCACGCAACCACCTATAGAATATATAACCCAAGCATATAATGTGTCTTGTATGGATTGGCTGCTACGTGAATGGCTTGCGCAACCACACACTAGTCAAGCTGCATTCAGGGCTTCTTCCATTTTGAGCGCCGGATTGTTTTCCAATCATGAAACTTCAATTTGAAGGAGCAGGTTACGGTCATCAATCTCGGATTGTGGTTTTGTATTGTTTTCTCGGCACTTGCGAATTACTCTTTCGATGAGAATAGTTTTTATCATAAATATTTGATCTGGCAGCAACGATTCAGAGCCATTTACCTTTCTGCTTGACAGAACGATTCGTATTTGGTTTTTAAAAATATACAGAAAGCGGTACACATTGACCAGTTCACAGATACCCAGCATTTTGTACGCGCCAGCCCACAGTACCTTTCTTGCATCTTGATGTAAAGTGTGCAGCACACTATTTATGGTTTTCACATTATTCTTCTAGTGTTCCTTAGCTATCAATATTTGCAAACGTGTCAGCAACGCAGCGCATATAACATCACATTTGTCTGGTTTCGCATTATATAAGAGCAATTTTAGAGATTTTTCCATATATCAGCCTGTCGAAGAGCACTAGGTGCAACAATATGGCCTCCGGCAGAAAAAAAAGTAGTGGATGAAATAATGTGCACCCCATGTGCGATCCTGTCGGATTGGCACGTCTTTATCGCAAGACTTCTTTCGAGTTGCTCAGTATAATCTTGGTGTTTGGTCAAGCTAAAGCATTGGATAGTATACGATATTTTTCGTTGATAACATTAACACATGTGCCGCTGGGTTTGGGCAGTCTTCGTTAGACTAGTACTAGTTATACAGACCTTTAGTAAAAAAATATTTACAGACAACGCTGGTCGGTAGTATGAACTTATCCAGTATCATATGTACTCAGTGTGCAACTATAAAACGGATCTGAATAATACTAAGTCCGAAAAAGCCTCACATTTTGGAGCATGCAGTTTGTTTGTAATGTTATACCACACATATGCTTTTCGATTATGCCTACTGGAAAACAATTTCAGTTTCGTAATGCGGACCAACGTTTTCGAGAGACCAATTCTCTGAGATGCCTGCAATGTCTTAATACCCGTTATTTATAATACTCTTTGTGGAGTTGCCACATGGTTCAGACAGTGGGCTTTTTTATCATAATGGCTTGGTACATCATGTTTGTACCTCGCTGAAGTCCCATCTCAGTTTATTGCTTCTTCAAAATAATACATAATTTTGAAAAAATAAAAATAGATTATACATGATAGCGACCTGTAACAGAACCGTGGATATCACACACTTTCTCTTTTCCGCCCAAAACCGAAGTTATCTGTTCTTCTCCTGGTTTATCGTTCTGTGAATCCTGACATGAAACTTTGAAAACATTGTATTCATGTCATTATGGTTCTGCGTTGTCAGCTCGATCAAGATAGTTTCCGATCCAGAAAACACACAGTTTATTAGCTCAATGTTAGGGAAACGTTTAAGCAAGAGGATAAACCGATCTATTGAATATTGGACCAATTTTCAGATTCCGTTAGGTCGAACCATTGATTATGTGGAATAAGCGCTGATCTTTGATGCTTGATTGTTCAATCTAACCGGCAGGGTGACTACAGATGACTTGATATAGGAGGAAACATTAAAACTGGTTTGGTTTTAGTTAGTGTAGCAGTTCAGTCGTTGATGAGGGAAGCCGTCTGTAGCCTCTGTACATGTTCACTTTTTAATATTGAACAAATGGCCTTAAATTTTGTCGCAATGAATGAATTATTTGTTTGATCTTAATATTCACAGAATGCAAATGTTTCAGTCGATATCTCTTGGGGCTAAATGACAAGATGGTTTAGAAACACAATTTCAGGTGAACAATTGTTTTCCGTAACTAATAATCATACCTTATCAGGTTGTATGAGGGAAAGAAACCGACGGGTTGGAAGGAGAACAATAAATGTGGGGAACCGTTCACTTTGTGAACGTTGATGTACGTGTGTAAGTTGCACAGAACATCCTCAGATTACTTCCGGAGTTTTGAGTTATGTCACGTTGGTCGTGTGACCCAATTTAGAGGGATCGGTGTAGTTGTGTGAAAATGTATGCATGTATGGTCCAGAGGGGGAGGGGGGCAGGGGAGAGAGGTAGGTTCGTGAAGGGAAGATGGAAAGCCTGGATAAGATTCTTCTGGGTACATTGTTCGGGGGGCATATATTTAATACATATGGCTTCGTCTATGGTCAACGTATGCATTGTAACATATTTGGACCGGTTCAGAGGAGTCTGATAAATAATGCGGAATGCTTCACTTGGGTTAACACAATGGCCAGTGTCTCCAAGTGAGCGAGAATCACACTGGTGATAGATCCGGTACCACCTTGACTCAGCCAACATGGATGGTGTTCTTTCATGTGGATAGATAACTGCCATGCCGTACAACCAACGTAGAGTGCGTCACAAACGCATCTGAACGATTAAACAACCATTGAAGTGGTCAACATCTTTATTCCGTCTGGCTATCAGGGGCGAATTTCTGAAAGATCATCGTATGTGCGCGGCGTTGAAAGTGGCTTTTATCGCTCCATTCAGTCGTCTTATGAGGATTTCAGCGGCAACTTCGACCTTAAAATGAAGACTAACAAACAGGTCCTTCTTTTCCACCTTAGCAGTGTGTACGTTTGGTACCCGTTCAGACGTATTTCGTTGAATGAACAGGAACACATCACTGTTGTTCGTCTCGAAGCATTTGATGGAGCGTACCGTTTTCGGGGATTTTCTGAATAGCCAAAATAGTTCTGGGTTGCATTTTGATTTAGCTGCACAGAATAAATGCACACGTAGGCATTTTAAGTGTATGTGAACCATCAAGTTCGGTTATGAACGCTTATACCGGGAGGTGGTGGCATTCGCGTTCTCGTGTACTTTCAGTAGGTTTTGTTTAATCGAGTTGGTGTCAGCCCGGCGTTATTACCAAGATACGCAGTTCCGCCAGTTCGAGAAAAAAGTTAGTGAGACCAGGGCCACCCACCATCGATGCATACGGACTCAGACGGAGTCTTGGTCCATTGCACTTTATTAGTCTGTTCAAGGTTTGCAATAAAATTGTACGTGGAGTTCAGCACCGTTTTGGAAGTGTGTCCGAACCCACTGCATGAACGCTGTCGATAACAGAAAACTAACTGACCAGTGCGTCAGTTCCTGATTCACTGTGATCATTGCCCACCCACGTTCACAATCGGTTTCTACAGACTACATCTGATAGAATGAAGCTGCTTGACTGTAAACCGATTGCCAAGATAATGAGTAAACTTTGGTTAAATCTGAAGTATTCATGGGGTTTTACACACCGTGCCAGAGCTATTCGTGTGCGTGCGTGCTAAACACTCACCCAGTGATCGTAATTGTTTCATTCAGTTTATTAACTTAACCGAGCACTGCGTATTCAGTACTTTTGGGCAGATCAGCGATAGCATATGTATTTGTGTTGTGACACTCGGTCAGCTGATATTCATCCTCATTGCGGCTTGTTATTTGTTTCACAAGCTGGTAGCACCAGTAGATTGGGACACATCGGTGACTACTTGCTAAATCATACAAATATGCCCACCTGATACGGGCTGTCTTCTTAGTTTAAAATTCACCATCCTCTTTTAAGCTTAACAAATAATTATCCACTTCAAATGTTTTTGTGAGCAAGTTGGTCTTTGAAACTCATTTTGATCGCATGATATGTTACGCATGACCACTAATAAATAACTGAATAGAAATGGTAGATCGACTTTGTTGAAAAGGAAGATCATTCAAAAACTCTAGATTGCGCTTTGATTCACTCGCGTCATTTAGACCGAGATTTGTGAAATCCGAACCCACCACCTATCACCATAGTCCAACTACAGGCTACTTCGCCAAAGCCCTATGAGCAGGCAATATCTATTGAGTCTGTGTCATACAAAATTCAACCCGATCGTTAACCTATAGAAATCTGGTAGAATTTAATTACGTGCCTTCTGTTTTAAGTTTGCTCTGTTAGAGTGTTCCGATACTTAACCTTAAACAACCTATCAAATCCGGATCAACTACCACAAACGTTGGAGTCGACGGACACTCCTGCCGATTTTCTACTTTGTTGGCAATAATTCACGAGTAGCCAATGTCCGTTTTCATGCGAACGGTGGAGTTGGTTTATGAGTACTATACGGTACACACTGTGACCATCGCTTTCTTATTACTTGTATTTGAGCATCTAACATTATCATATATTAATAACAGTAAATAGTACTGAGATAACACAGAGTAAAAGTTGTCCCTTTGGACATTCAACTGAATACACTAGAGATGAATCGGTAAGGAACACACTGAGTCATAACATGTATGAAACCCTTGAGAAGGAAGGGAAGCAGTTCCATCGCTTTTCGTTTCGCCAACTCACACACATATCGACATGATGATAAACACATTTATCTGTATACCCTGAACTTCTTTGGACAGCTGTAACCTCAGTCGCCCTTCAAAACCCAAGAATTTCGTCAGTTCAAAGAGTTTTTGAGGAAGAACTGTACATCATTCTGGAATTTATGATCTAATGAAGACAATGTCATAAAATGCCACAATTAAAACTTTGTATTCTTTGTAGTCTCTGGATCGGTACGAACTAAAACTGTATTTATTTGGATTTCCTTTGGCTGAAGCGGTCCCATAAATTACCGTCCACTTACACTTCTTTCTGTTCTGTTAGAAATCAACTATTGCTGATTCTCTGATGAAATAGCTCTAAAAGTATAACCTTCTGTCACCAGCTCTACACGGGTTTCAACAAAAACAGTCGTGCACCACAAATCTATTGATTGCAAAGGACGGATAGACGAGAACCGTCAAGGCAGGGGAGGCACATGATATCCCGCGGGAATGACTGTTGACAAACATACCAAGTTTTAAATCGATTACTGTACAGCCGTGGCTAATGGCTTGAACGCCGCCTCATCATTAAGGCTGAAACCCGTTCTTCCCACCTTCGTATACATTTGCGTGTGGTTAGAAATGCAGTGGATGAACAAAAGGACTTTTTGAGATGGAACAACACGCATCATTTGGCCCGTTTCTTTCAGTGAGGCATCCTAAAACCATATTTGAAAAGCGATCAGTTTTGCGGTACTGGTCGAGGTTGTCCATCATCTGTGCACTGAGAACGAGGTACATATTATCTGAATCATTTTGGGCTTTTACCACCTGCAACATGATTAAGAGCTCGAAGTTCGTCCACAGCCTATTGATTGCACATCACAATCCACACATCCACAAGCCCCGAGGTATTTTCCTTCCATGGGTTATGCAACAGGACTAGAAAATGATGTGAGATTTTTTTGAAGTTTCTACCTGCAATGTTTATAATCCAATGTGCTGTTGAGTATGAAAGGTAAAATTTTTGCGGTTGAACATAGTGGATGCACGATAAAATCATCCCGCGAAATTGGACGTTTTGGTGCTCGTCTACTAAATTTCTATGAACCGAAGTATTTTACTCACTCATGGTTACTGAAGGCCTAGGGTTAGCCTCACAATAGACAACCGTGAAAGGTTCCGACGGCAAGAAAACCGCAGGTCAAACCATAGCGGTGGTGATGGTGATCAAGTCACTAGCGCATCGCCGCGGAGTTCATTTGTTCAAAACCCATCAAAGTGACCTAACTTTCCTAAATTTGTTATAGCACGTGACCGCTCCTTGGATGACAGCTGTTTCAGACCGGAAAATGTTTATGCTGTGAAGTATTCGATAGAAGTAAGTTATTCTATAGTAATAATAGTAATAATGGTTAAGTGGTAGGAGACCTAGGGAGTGCGTTTCAGAAAACTTCGTTCACAGGACAGTGCAGTTGGTCTTTTATAAACATGTTCTGATTATTTTTTGCTTGTTCTCATCCTAGGGAATTCCCCCCATAGTCACTGAAATCTATGAATAACTGGATCTAGTGGCTCGAATGGGCAGCAAACAGAATGGTTCATGCTATTGAACTAAAAGTTGTGCTATCGTGGTGATGGCGATTTAGGATGAAACTATTTTCTGTATCCCGTGTCTGCTTCTGTTGTAAAACCCCTTCAAAACTAAACCCATTCCGCAGCACATTTTGAATAAATGTTTGCCAACCTGCAGATCGATCGGAAGCACATCATTTATATAAAATGCCCAATAAAAGTGAATTCCCGTTAACAAGAAGGACACTTGTCCATGCTTGTCCACGCCTTTTCCTTTCTGCCGCATTATTCTTCTTCTGATCCAGTGACGGTCACATTTATCGTGTACGCACACGAATTCATCCCCACGAGCCAGAGCTGACTCAATCATGATCAAACAACCATTACACGTAACTAAAACAATATGCACGAGCAATTAATAATTATTGAATTAAATGGCGTCAGAGACGGATGCAATAGCGCTATAATTATATAATTTTTGCTGATTATTGATAACTATAACAAGAGCCTGTGTAAGTTTATTACCTTGTCAGTGATGTGGCCACCATTTGTAGGTTATCCCCATATATACGTCCGTCACCTCACTTTGACAGTATTCTGCTTCATTATCCTCCGGCCTAGTGCCACTGTTATCTCCAAACTTAGTGCGATTTTTCACACCACTTTCCAATGCTCTAACACTGTCGGCTTCCGCGTAAGAACGAAAGCTCTGCGTGACAACCGGATTTACCCCTTCAACATTGCGTAACCCGATGGTCTGTGGTAAAAGATCTACGGAGATATTGACTCAGTTTTGGATGCACCCCACTGGACTCATCAGTATTGCATTTACCACAACCTCTTTATGTCAACCTCAGCTAAAGGTTGCTGCTCATTCACACAACGTGGGCAGTTGTACAATATTTATCGTGTATGTTTGTTTATTTGTTGATATCTGACTGTTTGTTCCGCTGAATTCGTGATAGATACCGCGGCAATGTTTTACAAACAACCATTTCCAGGATTCCACGTAGGAGTCAATTGAGGAATAACACTTTCATCATGCTTTTATTGCCACTGAATTTTGCAGGTTATCCGGAAACAGTAAACTGGTGATCGTATGAAAACCTTTTCTCAACAAAGTTTGATCACGGAAGCAAGCTACCGGATTATAATACTGTTTGAACTTAGAGCCGGGTATTACATACCACGGGGGGAATGGTGTACTAAAATGTATTACTTTAGTAACCTCACTAATGCACTCATATTTTGAAACAGAAAAAAACATTCGTTCGGATCAGCTACGACTATTAATCAGTAGTATTTGTGCACACAATTTTTATCGCGTTTAAATCAATCTCCTTTTGTTTTAAGTGAATCGAAATCATGCATACTATGTAATCTTCTGCCTTTGAATTCTGACCAGGCTCACTTAGGGAATGTGACCAGAGTGACAGGCTATTATTATATTATATTTCACATTTGTTTGAGGACATATTGTGTGCCAAGCAAATCGTGGTACAATAATCTTTATAAAAAAGAAAAGCGTTCCATGATTGGCTTGCGGGCTGAATACTGTCAGGTTGCCCAGACCAAGGCAGGTGAATTTTCTTCGGGAATCCACAACCCGAGCCTTCGGTTAGCCAAAGCCTGACCCGAAAGGCAGCGGGTCGGTGCGTGAAAATCGCAATCCATTGGGGGCCGATTTCCAGTTCATCGAATCATACGCCCTTCTGACGGGGTCAGATGTCCAAGGTACCCAATACACCTCAGTGCCCAAATGAGCCGGTAACCATTACCACAACCGAAAAGGTGTGGGTTTGGTTTGTACGCCTTCTCATGGTAGGTTGGGAATCAGGGATTTTGGCCAACTCCCTTAGGTGAACAACCAGTGATCAACCAACTCGGTCATAGCCCCGAATGTCGGCTTTTCGTCCTTTCAATTTGGTGGGAAAACACCTCGGCCACGAAAAGGCAGTGAGGAGGGCTTTCTGAGCAGAGGCTATTAGAGTGCCAGGTTACTTGTGGCATGAGCAGAGGTTATACTGACCCGGAGCACTATACTCCAAATGTATACTTTTGCACCCATCACTACCATTCACTCTCTCGTAAGTTGTATCCATTTGAGGAAATTTCACATTACCTATGAACTGTTTTTGAAATAGTTTGCATATACGAAAATGATCCCGACAAATTACCATTCAGTATCTCCTTTTTCACAAGCGTTTGGATGTGTTGAAAGGGCTCATTGGGTGCCGTAGGACACCGGATGGAGGCAAAATGCTCACATACGTGAAAACTCAACTTCATCTGATGGGAGCATTTAGAATACATTGTCCCGGTTTATACACTGATCGTTCACAAAGATTTTGCTTTGCAGGCTATGGTTACGGGGGTTGAGCAATACGTTTGCCAATGCACAACAGATTTTGTTTGCTACAAAAAAAGCATTGCATTTTCTCGAACTATTCTAAACCAGCGTTCATGCACACAGTTCCATACGCTTCAAACATTTTGTGAACCAGCTCGACCATACCGAGGTGGACAACCGACACTTAGACCAATTCAATGAAGGCCTCCACTGCAGCTGTCGGTGACTCGTATCGGATTTTTAACATCATGCGCTTGAATTTCGGGAACACAAGATCTGGACTCTATGTTGGATGACCAACCTCATGGATGCATTCTCCAGCCATAAAATCGCCGAAGACAGGTGACCCGTATGCGGGTACGTTGTCACTGTGCAACAAAATCCCTTTTGCTACAGTAGTTGTACGACGCCTGGCCACAACTTCCAACATTTACGGCGGACAATGGGTGGCGTACCAGTCTCCGGTGTCTGTGCTTTGCTGTACGAGCGGTACAGTAGCCAAATGATCGGCTTTGGTCGTGAACACAGAACCCATCTGCTTTGCTACACTGCACTCGAGCCGGAATTTCTGAAGCGGCGTCCCATCGGCCGGCGTTCAGTGAGCCGATTGTTGCTTGGTTTCTGGGCCGAAACCGCACACCGAGGTCCTGTTGCGTTTGGACTTGGCGTACGAATGACAGTAACGATTCTTGCTCAATCCCACGCGATAACGCGGAGAGAGAACACAGCTTGAGACAACACTCAGTGTGTATTCTTTTTGATTAGATTTCGATACGTAAATGTATAGAACCAATCACGCATACGAGAACGGCGCAGTGACGCACCAATCAGATTGCATCCTTGACATATCGATTGATCGATCGGACAAATATTGGCTGACGTGTTCTGTGATCATCCAATCAGATTCAGCCTGTCTGGAGCGTTGGGACCGTGCGTGGCCTAACTCGGAGGCGTGCGCGATCGGACGGATTGCTTGAGCTTCGTCCAAACAATCTCATCAATACTGATGAGCTGCCAAACTGCTTTGGAGTGTCCACAATCAAACCTGACAAACATGGTGCGGCCTCAATTCTCACTGAGCTGAAAAGGCACCTAACGTACACAAAGCCTTCTGAGATCGAGCTTCTCAAGTAGGGTGGTGCCGATTCATCCCGAAGAGATCCTGATGGCTTTGATCAACTGTATCACTCTCACCTACTCAATCTTCTCCACCATCGCTTACATAGCAGCAATGTTGTCCGCTGTACTGGCCTACACAGGTCGACCTCACCGTTTCTCATCATCCAGGGACCGCTTACCACGGTGAAATTCCGCAAACCAATCAAATGTTGTGCTTCTTGAAGGCGCGTCTTCACCAAAGACAGCTAGTAAAAGATCAACACTCTGCTGCTACTTTAAACCACATTCGTATTCATAGCAAATCAATGCCTTCCAATGACATCCACTGAGCTCCATCTTCATAGTCTGAATATGGCGGCCGTCGTATGACTTGTGAGATTAGATCGTGTGTTGATATTTGGTTCTGTGTGAATTGCAATCACCGAACAATATTTGCGATGGAATACAGTTCACAATTTCCTTGCCCGGTCATCTCGTACTTGTGTACCGAGCATCCGGAAACAGTATATAGCGGTGATTGTTAATATTTTCCCGCTTTTGATAAAATCGGTACAGTTGCCTAAGTTCTGTGTCACTTGTGATTAGACACTCGTTTTTTACTATTGGTAGTGCCATATATATATATCAAGGAGGCTAGTGCTGAGATAAGCGAGATCTATGGCCTGAAACGAGCTCGTAAAACGGGTCGTGCTATATCGTGTAAGCGGAAAATGAACTACGGTCTGATCAGCTGCTCGGTGGCCGAGTGGGTAGCATACTCATCTTATACCCATGAGGTCCCGGGTCCAATCCCCAGTTGGGTCCATGGATTTGCACTGCTGATGAGACCCAACCAGGTCGAAACAGCTGTCTAATGATTCTTAGCTTTTCAATTCACGCTTCATTTGCTATACACGAATTTAACTGTGAAACGTATATATTGGAATGCTTTTGTTTGTATCACAAGTGACACAACTTGCGGCACCTGTACCGATTTCGTCAAAAGCTGGAAAATATCTACAACCACCATCATACACTGAGAAGAGTTAAGAATTAGACGCTCGTTCACTTAGAAAGCACAAGCTCACAAACACACACACACACGGGCAATACTAAAACCGAGAGCGAAGTTTCCGTGACGACACTTTCACAGTTGACTGAGCATCGGCTTGGTTTCTTTTTAACCCCTACGGAGAAACGGTGTTTCCCACCCATATTAATGTGCGTCATGTGTTGAATGAAAAAAACAATTCGAGAAAGAAGCTAGCGAATTGAGATTGTTGGCTGATATGAAAATATAGGAATACTTTTCACATAATCGTTTCAAACCCTCCAGGATTGTTTTCAGAGAAATGTAACGAAGAAGGAGAGAATTTTATGTATAATATGTAACAAACAGTGGCCATCAGGTGCCCCATTCTATAACGATTTTCAGCTATAGTATGAATAAACTAAATGTACCTCTGGATTTGCGCTTCACTCGATGGTCAGGGCAGATTTCCAGTGTGAAATCGACATCAAAGAATCTTATGTAAAGAGTTTCTACAACAATGGAGCAGCAAACTATTTCCTCCAACTCTCTCATCATGAAGGCAGGGAAAAATTGAAATTCAGGTGTCAACTTTTATCATTGTTTATTAGAATAAGCCAGTGTTTAAGCCCCAACAGTGTTCTTGTTCTTTACCTATTTTATGTTTCGATGTTTTACTCATTTTTGTTCGTTCAGACCAGGCCTCAAATCAGACCAGTTTTAAATTGCAACTAGTTCATTGATGCCTGTCGTTGCGAGCTCAATTCCCAGTTATGATTTTCCGCCTCTTTATTTCCCAGGACTGTCTTTTAGTCAATTCAGACGGTCTATCGCAAAGTTTTAAGTTCCACGTAAAAGATATACCAGGTAATGCAGAAATTTAAATGTAGAAAGTGGTGTTCTTGAAGAAATTTCCTTTTACTTCACAAGAGTTGAGCAAAAGCGGCTTTCGGATACGCAGTACACGACGAGTATGAGGTGCAGATGACCGAACAAGGAAAAGGTGAACTCTACTATATTATGAATATTGTTCAGTGATTGCAGCTAACATAGAACCAAATATCAACACAGCAGAGGACAACTAAACTCGCTATTCTAGATGTTACTGGAAGAAATTGATTTTCTCGGAATAAAATTGTGGTTTAAAACTGTATGAGAGCGTTGATCGTTTGCGAGCTGCTTTTGATGATTACGCGCATTCAAGAAGCACTGTGTTCTGTCAGATAAATTTGAAAGTGGCAGAACAATGGGTATATTTTGTGATCTAAAAGAGCTGTGTTCCCAAGTGTCAATTGCATGATGCGGGGAATCCGATACGACTTTCAGCGAAGGCCTTCATTAAACTAGTCGAAGAGTTGGTTACCCGCATCGGCATGGTCGAGCTGTTTCAAGGAAATGGTTTTGACTCTTAGAACTGTGCATAAACGCTGGTGTACAATGCCTAAAGAAAATGTAATGCCTGCTTTTGTGCAATAACTCTTTTTTCTACCAAAAAAATATGCTTTGATCCTGATGACATGACTTTAACTGAATCTAGTCCATTCGAGGTATCGCTGGGAAAAGCTCCGCACAGATTCCATTGGACGAAAGGCATTACCTGAAACCTTCCAAAGGTAAACCACCTAGATCATGAGATAGTGGTATTTTTTAATGTGTACATCTCAGTGGAGTAATTAGGACCATTAACAGTTCAAGCATTTAACACCTAGTGGAATCAAACCACGTAGTTAATATGGCCGAGGCGTTTCGACCCCTCTACTTAGTTCGCACCCGTCGATCTAAGAGAATTAGGAATCGCATTTTGGTCACAGTGGAAGCGATCGGAATCCACCTACATAATCCCCCCCTCCGTGCTCTCCAAAACAATTCGTAAGAACACTCGGTCTTCCATGGCGAACACCACACACCACACACAATGACTCGTACCAGTGCGCATGTGTGAGGACCAAAGTGTGAGCAACATCCGGTTATATCAAGTCAAGTCAAGAAAAGCTTTATGCACCCAATAGGATGAATTTTCAGCACTAATGTTGATTATCTCTTCCAACTTGTCATGATTTCTCCCCCTCCTACTAAATGGTTTGGTATTAATTGTGATGTATTAGCCTGTAGAAGAATCACCGCAAACGAGCTTGTTCGCTATTTTGTGTTTTTTTACCATGGGTAATGGTGATGTATTCGGTCAATGGTTTTCATTCAGGTTATCTGCATTTCTCATCACACGTTAAATGATCAGAGTGGTAGAAAATGAGATAGAACCTCATCCAAAACCTTTAGCTACATTTTTGATGCTCGTGAAGTGGTGAAATCTGTTTGTGAAACCAGTACAAAGAAAACGCTCAAATTAGGTGAATCTGATTCAGAGCAGAGAGCCATGCGAGCCTATCGCTCCGTTTGTTTGCAAACGAATCCCTCACGCATTTTGGTATGTTTTTTTCTAGTCAGTCAGGGCAGTGGGAACTCGGTGCTAACGTTGCCAATTATCACCTTGGAGGATGTGTATTCGAATCCCACCGCCACCACCACCACGGCTTGTCTTTCCTCATTATGTGTGTTGAATGGCAGCCCTTTGATTGACCGCTTCCCACATCCTGAAAATCGTATCATTGTGTACTTAATAAAAGAAAGTCAGTGAAAAGAAAAAGAATATTGCAAGATCTTTGCCCACAACTTAAAACATGGCCGGAAATAGAACGTATTACTCGGTAGGAATATAAATATTCAGATTGAAACTTCGAGTTTGCAGAATTTCAACTTCATTACTGAACCATGGAAGCGGCAGAAAGACAGACCATGGGCTCTTTCAAATTAATCTACTTCATCTCAATGCATTCACTTTCGTTAGGATTTACGCACACACAAAATGGTGGTTGTGATTGAAGTATACACCCGATTTAAAAGTTCACATTTTACCAGGGTTCATTGATCTGTATGGTTTCAAAACTCCTTTTGTTATCTACTGCGAACCTCTTGTTCACAGTTTAATGTTCCGGCATTTCATGGGACCATAGGTGGAGATTCGATACAGACCGGAAAACAATCATTCTCAACAGATCACTGCCAAGTTGCAGTGGAAGTAATCGGGTGAAAAATCAGCAGACTAAGGGTCAGTGGTTTTCGAATAGGCACAGTTGGAGTCATACATCGTAGTTTAATCGGGACACAAACGTGTCGTGTGGATCGTCTCACTAACTAAGGGAACGACCACTGTCTACATGTGAATGAATGGGTTTTTATCAAAAGGACACTGGGGTTTATATAGCGAGCGCTCAAAACATCGGGTACTCTTTTTCGGACTGGAAGTACTAGGGAAAATAGTCAGAATTCAGCACGTGACGTGGTCTTATACGAACAACTAATATGGACTAATCTCAGATCACGAGACCAAAAGTGTTTCAAATGACGCAGGATCGAACTCTAACTGAGACCCCAAACGCCTGATGGAAATATAAGTTGACATAATTTAGATGCAGTCTTATCCGAGAACAATTCCAAATGCACCAGCGAACGACTGCGGCTGATCTAAGCGGCTTGTTAGCTAAACGTCATGCGCACGGGATTGAAACCTATCAACAGGTTATGCTGTACTTCCTGCGGTCATTAACCACGGGACGCATTTCAATAACAGGACTACTCCAACGGGTAACTGATCAAAACTCGAATGTGGTTATGTTGCTTGTATATTTTAGCTGCTATTATTTTCTATTTTACAAGATGATAGCAGTCGGGATGCCAATTGTGAACGGTACAAGTTGCGTCATCCAAGGCCAGTCAGCTGATTTACTCAAAAAGTAATTTTGCTGACTGCTAAGTGGGATAAGTTAAGAACGGAGGGAAGTGTTATACAAAAGCAGTGATAAGGAAATCATATTTAGTTAGGCCGACTTTGAAAGCATGAGCTGACCTAAATCACAGTGAAAATGAATCTACTTTGAGCCGTCAATTGTCTTCTCTTATTTTCCCATTTCTAGCATACACATTGATACCGTCACTCTTCAGTAATCGCCCTGCTGTAACTCGAAGGGTAACTGTCTGGGTAAGATGTTCGACGTTGGCGGGATCCAAACTCACGGCTTTCAAAATCGTTGCTTTTTGGTCGTCGACAGCTTGACGACCGATTGTGAATGATAATCATAGAGAATCGTCTGGTTAATAAATATGCAGAACAAGTGCTTTCAACTGATGTTCCTGATAAATAGTGCGCTTAAAATTGTGTAATTTCAACATCTAAATAACCCCTAAAATACTTGTGAAATATTGATTAGATTCTCCCGCATCATTCAAAATCGCAATGAGGTTTTGTGCGGCGAACGCAGACAGGGATGCAATCACCACGCATTTGGTGAATCAAAATGTTGAGGATCAATGCGGATTCAGATAAACCTCACTGTCGCCACGGACAACATTTATTTACAGAATTTATTTTTGCAATAAAATTCTATCACATTCTATTCGAATGGCTTTAAAGTGTGGGCGTTTTAAAGTGCAGCCCATTAGCCTAGTTCCTGGGCTTACAATATACGGATGAGAGAAAACACGGCATAGAATGAAAAAGTACAGATATATATTTCATGGCATAGTTATTCCTTTTCGAACTAGCTTTGGCCTGGTCAAGAATGGTAGAAATAAATCATTCACAATTATTTCTAAGCCCTGGTTGATTCTAGAAACATGCAGAAGGGGTACACACAAAAGTTGGCAATCGGAATGCAGTTAGGCAGGCGAGTGTTTGCGAGTACTGCACGAGTCTGCAATCAAACAAAACACGATTAAGTAGGATGATCCTACCACGAGGTATTGGATTTTGTGTGTGCACAATTGGTTTCATCAGAAACCGCCAACTAAAGCGTTGCATGTTTAATTTTCCTCTACAACAACCATCATTACGTTGAGTGAAAGTGAAGCCATATTTCATTCTTCATTTTGAATTCACTGTAGTCTCAGCCTCAAATGGTAGAGGGCCTGTGCGAGGTACATTGCTCAACTTGTTAGTCGATGGCCCGCCAGATATAAAGTTTAGTTGACGGTGGATATTAACTTCCCTGAGATGCCGAGGGAATGTAGAAGTGATTATTCGCAAGAAAGTAAAAAGCACTGGAAGATTTAAAAGTATTCAGTTGTTCTGACAGCTTGGAGTTATTTCAAGTCGCGAGGAGTATTCATTGAATGAGGAGAGACTGATAACTAATCAGGTATGTAACATTTAAGCAACATTCAAAAACGCTGTGCTATTTGTGCCCTTCAGAGTTTCTTCCAGGTTGAATTCTTGAACCAATTTTAGTTTCTTTTTGTCATTTCAAAAGACTACTCCATTTTTGTTCATTTGATTATTTATGAAATTTGTTATAATCTATCCACAGTTCATGCTGCCTAACTATTTTGGTCAGTATCAATCTATCGCACCAATCTATAGCATCCGTCTAGTTATTCGCTGTCATTATGAGCTTTCGTACGGAACACCTTCTACCACGGTCGTGCAACAACTTTGCACGGGAAAAAGTACAAAATAACGTACCGCCCGCCCAACTCTCGCTTTTGTGCACGCACGCATCTTAGCATTTATTCACCATCCCGTCTCATCTATTGTTCACAATATTCCAAAGAGCGGTTAGTGCTCAACTGTCGGTTCTCGTCACGCCTGAGTGATACGGGTGTGTCGGTGGTATCCGACCGAATATCCTCTGTGAACACACCCCGCCTACTCATGCGCGTACGCACGCATACATACACATACACACACAGACACACGACGTAACAGATACCTCGTTCTTTTTTATCTGTTTTACTTAGGGACTGGTTTTGTTGTCGTTCATGTGTTCATGGTTGAAGTGAGGAGTTCACGCACAAATGAAAACATCGTCATCTTTGATGATGGTCTACATGGTAGTGAACACCATTATGCAAATGTCTTTTTTACTTCCTTTTTTCTATTTATTGAATATACAAATGTACAGTCAACTTTCAGGAAGGGGGCTGCGGCCATACAAAGGCTGCCTGGGGAAATACAGAAATAGGGAGACCGGGCGGCCGGGTCACAATTGAGTGACCGAATCGCTTGGCCACCACCGTCCAATTCATTAATTCCAATGTTAGATTTAAGCAAAATTTCTAAATTTAGTCACCTTACTCGACATCCACATTGGTAGAACACGAGCGAGTAGAACACCAACTCAGATATCTAGTATAGTCCTTGCACAGCGGAGTTTTCAAAGCTAATCAATTGTAGACTTGCACTGTACGGAATTAATTAACTTCGACAATTCACCCCACATCGTAAATTGCAAGTCGAAATATTCATGTCAGTTTTAACTTTCACCCGGTTGCATTTCGACCAGAAAATAAACAGACGTTTAATTGGGAGTCTCAGAAATCTATCACGGGGTGAATAATTTGAAATCAAATATGAACATCTCTCCGTCCAGCGCACTGAAATGTCACTACCGATATTTTTGAACATTGTCCCAAAAGTACACTGTTCAAAAAAACGGAATCCAAAATTAAGGAAAACAATGCATTGCCTACGGTGTCGATGAAATTATTATTTCATTGAATGGAACATGGTGCAAGATACACATTGGATTGCATAGATGCGAAAGGGGGTAGGGGATAGATTAAGGTGTGTATTTTCGTTCATAAGTATTTCTTAACACCCTCCAAAAGGTTTAACATAGATTCAGGAGCGCACTCTAGTCAACTCCTAAAATTTAGTTTCCAAATATTAGGCAGATTATCGAATAGTGATTTACATCTGACAGTTTCAACCATATCATTTGGACACTGAATATTAGGTAAACAACAAATAGCCATGCAGAACCCGTTGAACTTAGTTTTATTCTGTGACGAACTCCCCGCTGTCCGTGATCCTCCACCAATCGACCGACCGATAGACAAACAGACGGACGGGCAGATAAAAAGACATGTAAGGCTCTAAATACTTTGGCCCATGTAATGATTCAGCCGGCAACGCAAACTTGATTCCCTTGATTCATTTGTGGCATTATATCTATTTCAAAAGTTCCAACCGCACTGCACTCAAAGACCAACACACATGTGGAAGATCTTACGGTCGCAGTCAAAATGCCATTTCCTCCTTGTTGTGTGCTTCTGGAAACTGACCCACAGACGACCAACGATACACATCATTGTTCAGATTGGTGATAATGATGATGCTTGTCAGTAGATCATTTTTCACAAAGAGTTTCCGTAGTTCCAGTTTCATGTGTTGCTCATAAGCAGCATCAATGCCGATGCACCGGTTGCATACACACTCGCTTCGTCTGACTTCAATCTCACCATCATTTTCCGGAGAGTGTTGATTTACAAGCTACGCATGAAATACGCACATGATGACCAACAGAAACACGAGATCCCGATTCCATCTACTGTACGTATTTCTTCTCTTGCCGATATTCGGGAGCATAGTGAACAAAAGAGATCATAAGACAAGACCTGTAAAGAATCTCACTTGTGTTTTTATCTGTCTCATATTGCTTGTGACAAAAAGCTACCCGAATAACGATTTCATTCCACGCAACATTATCTGGTGCTGTTACCAGTATGCAATATCTGAGTTTACGACTATGTCAACGTCTTTCAAGTTTGGTCTTAGATAGGTCAGTTGCAGAGTGGGGCTCATCACTACACTGAATTCCCATGCGATACACGCCATACCGATTTTCGGAAGGGTTCATCTACCAGTCTTCACAACTGAACAGTCAATGATCGGAACTGAATTTGAAATCACGTGATTCTCCCTTGTGAGAGGAGTAGGATTTTAATGTGTTATCAAATTATGGTCAACTGTTAAAGAAATTCAACGATAGCTCACAATGACCTAGCATTCGTGGAAAATTTGCAAGAAAAACTGGCTAGATTGAAAATAAAACTATTTAAATCGATTGAAACGCTTGAGAAGCACTGTATTTTCACCGGAAATTGCCGTCAAAACCTCTCTAAACGCGTCATTGATTCCTAAGCGTGAACAGCGATGGTGAGAAACGAGGGAAGAGATCATTTAATTTAAACTTCAATCGCTTTTTTCAGGAGTTTGCACCTCGGAACGCGTCTCGCAACGTCCAATTAGGAGTGAACTTGGTTATATACCGCTTCCATCCAAAAATAAACACCATGTTTTAAACAAAGCTTACACCCAATATAAAATTACTCTATCAAATTTGGTAAAATAAAAGAATACTCATAGTTGGTGTCTACGAAAAATATTCAGGATTCATAAACGTTACACCTAATATGCGTTTTCGTCATTTTGCATCCACAATGATTCAGGTTTTCATCTGAGGTTATTTAATTTTTGCACGGAAGGAGAAACATTTTCAAATCGCATCTAGACAAAGTGCAATATCTCATTTCAACTCACCTCTGTTTAATTGCTTGTACTTGTTCCTCTTTGCTTCAACCTGTTGCAGAGTTTGCTGAGTTGATAAGGCTGGACACAATGATAGTGAACGACTAATTCATTCTTTTATTCGGTACAGGTTCGTCCAGAGAGGTCGCGGCGTTTGGGGGATCGGGAGGAGAAAGCCGTGATTGTCACTGTCTAAACGGATGGGAAGTGTGTGCGTGTGTGTGTGTGTGCGTATGCTCGTCCTTGCTAACTTGCATGCGTGCGTGCGTGCGTGCGTGTGTGCTGATACGCATGCATTAGACTGCATTATGATTGGCCGGAAAATACGTTTGTTCGAGTGAGAGTCGCAAGAACGATTCCGATGGTTGGAACAGATGATCTTAATAAAAAATGACTTGCTAAACCTAAATTAGTGTTGTTATATATTTGCAACTCTCATGTTTGCTCAATCTATTCAATTTCTCAACCATAAATCGTATTATCCAGGAAAGGTGAAGCCTCGAAACGAAAGTGTTCATAGATGCATTCGTTCTATGTTGACAGATGTGTGAAGAACGCCGTTTGGTTTGAAGCAAGTGACTCTGCAAGGAACACACTAATTAAGAGAACTGTTTTCCTAACGAGACCAAGGAAAACGATAAAAATATCTGGTGATTTAAGTTCCCAAAAACACGGAAGTGATGGAGCGGTGGTAGATCATCGAACTAAACCAAATCAAATACAGTAGAAAATCAAATGTAAAGCACTTTTTGCAGCTGATTTGAGCAGAAAAACGATGACAGTGTTATTTGTTCTTTTAAAACTTCACAGTGTTTGCATAACGTTTTAATTACCTCATTGGTCTCATAAAACAATGTTTGGGTAAATTTTAAATGGGATTTCCTCTCGACGATTTTTTAATAATTGATTGAGTCCTCGAGTGATCGTTATTTAGAGATTATTATCATTGGTGCTTATGATAGCGATGTAATCAACTAAATAAATAAATATAAACTAATTGTGATGTATGCCTGATTGTTTGATGGTGACACATTCTGAACGGGTACGAAGTATGTGGCTATTTCACGCGAATTTCACGCGCAATCTGTTCAGGTAGAACGAATCAGTAACTAGTAGCTCATCTTTATCGTTTGTTTCAAAATAAATCCAGATAAGCGCACAGTAAATGGTTTTTGTACATTGGATTCCATGGTTTGCGCGGACAGATTTATTTATGTGAAATACTCGGTCTTGTTGCCATAAGTCAAGTGCTCCTGAACACGGACGAGTCGGGTGGGGTATGCGGCAGACATTTTGAAACAAATGTAGTGGAGTTCTAAAGTGAAAGACTGCAACGGATTCATATTTCTTTCATACCCGAGTTATCTTCATGCTGAAATTTGTCTTCGATGTTTTCCGTTTCATTGTTGTTTATCAATGTAAAAAGTGGGGAATTTTAGAGTTTGTTTTAAGTATCTAAGAGTACTCTCAGACAGCTGAGTCGACAACTAAAAATATTGTTTTAAGCAGTTCTGTGGGGTTAATAAGAGGAAAAAGAGGGCCTATAATTTAAATGTAAATATATGTTCATTGACTAATATATTTATTTATTCGATTATGATGAAATTATGCTTATTTTCACTAATGATTGTGAAGATGGTGGAATAGTTATTACAACTCCATATTTTGAATTTGACGTTGAGAGATCTCTTTGATAGGTGTATGGACATATCATTTCCAAGCAAATACAGTCCACCATTAAGAGATTGATCAGCTCAAACGACACGTGATTTGGACTCGCTTAATATGGGTGTCGTTTCACAAAATTGGATATACTGGAGGGAATTCCTCAGAGTATGCGTTACATACGTGCAGAAGCATGAAAAGTAAACTGTGTGGATAAAAAAGATACAAAAATGAGAGAGCATTTATTCCGAGATACCCATGCTTAGACAAGAGGGAAAAGCCGAAAAAAGTTCTCGAACTGCTAGTCGTTCATCATACACCTTGCAGAGGGAATAAGTTCCGACCAGATCTTTGGCAAGCGATTTATTTTCGCATACAATCGCACCCATCACAACAGTTAGATTTCTTAATCCAACAGCTATGAATGTCCTCCGTGTGAGAAGCACGGCAGAACATGCAGGATTTAACCGTGTTTACGCTACATCTACATTGGCTCAGGGACCTGCGTCAGCAACCAGTGAAGGGATATTACGTAACAAAAATAATAAATCATGGATTGCGCAACTGGTTGTTCAAGGAAAAGAAAACTGCGGATAAGCCCAGCAACAAACGAATGGTTTTGCGCAGCACTATCACAATCAGGTTGATGGTTAGGCAGTACACTTCTGAAACAGTCAACCCAAACTATGTATGCAATCTGTGCAACTAACTCTTCAGATCAGCTCTCCCGCGGTAACGTTCGCTTCCCCGCCTCTGCTCTACCACTTGAAAGAAACTGGATACTATTTATTATCCTTTCACTGTCGATTATATTTTTTTCTTATAAACAATCGCGTTGCACACACACACGTGTGTACATACATTTGCAGCGAACTGATTCCGATCGCTAGTGTAAATCCGTTTGCACAGCTTTGGTGTTTCACTGTGTCACAAAACAATAGCTATCGCAGAAATAAATAAATAAAAACAGAAAAACAGTTTGGTGTCCACATTTCACTGCACCCTGAAATATCTCAACTTCAATCATGTAAAAGCATTTGCGAATAATTCCAAATCTGTCTCATCTAATTCTAGTTTGCTGGCGGATTTGTGCGCTATAAATCCGTTCCCTGCTCTGATAAAACGTTGTTTTTGATCAATCGGTCTTCGGTTATACGGCTTCGGAACGATTAAGCCTTACAGTTCGTGACCACGCCTCCCTGATCCGCAAAAAAGGGTCAACAAGTCGTCAACAAGAAGCCCGTAAAGTGCTTTGATTTGGCCTAAAAGAACCGTTCTGGCATTGCAGTTTATGCTCTGTGTACCAGGGTGTTCAAGAAACGAAAACAAAGGCAGCCGGAAATATGTATTATAAAGAAAATATTGCGATTTAGGCGGAAACCCGGTGAGTGCGACCTTTTCTCCCTGTGCATCGGCTTTTGACGGAATCCACACAGCTACAAGTCTCCAATGCCACAAAATCATGTTGGCGGTTCACGCATCAAACGCGAATTATGACGCTGCTATACACTACCGATTTCGCAAAAAGCGGTTGCAGCAAACAGTACCAATCTGAGAAACATTTGTCACCGTCCACAGTTAGCAAACCTACCAAACATTTGATGGGTAATTAATCACTGGCAAACAGTATTATCTAGCGTGAACGTGGTGAGTACTTCACACATTTATTGTGCAATACCGAAGTAGTTCAGCAGATCGATAAAATTAAATGAGATTTATCAAAACTTATAATCTAGTCTACTTATATGCTATTTAGATGAGATCATGCATTAATCAAAACCTGTGAGAAAAAAGACAAGAGTTGTCAGCCAGGGGAACAAGCTGTTCAAACCGTATGTAATAACCATACCTATGTTCGAATCCTACAAATGATTTCAAAATTTCATGAAATCAAATTTCTCTCAAGCTGCTAAAAGAAGAAAATTTAGTGTTCACTGTTGTGTAATATTCTCGAACGTATATACATGTTCTTTTTTGTACATTAATTTTTGCAAAACATTTAGCAGTTTTTATCTTCGTTTGTGGGGAACCATATACGTTTCGTTCATCAAGCTCAACAACTACAATGAAAATAAAGAAATTAACCAAACATCTTGAATGTCTGTTTATCGATCAANTGAAGCTAAACTTGTTTGCTGTTACGAAACTAAGTTCTTTAGCTGAGGCTCAGATCGCCGTCTCTGTCTACGAAGTATTTGGCAATGCTCGGCGTCTTCCGCACTCGCGATGTGAATCACGTGACCTTGAAGGTCATTGACTGCTTCTGAGTCACAAACTGTTGAAAAGTAGCCAAGTTGCCCCATTTGTGGGAAAACAAATGAAATCCATAAAGTCATGGTCACATGTTCCCAAGCAATGCTTGCAAGTTGACGCAGATTGCCTATGCGATACCATCGGTCCCAGAGATGCGGTCTTTTTATTTTAAGACAGTTAAACAGACACTATCAAACGAATCAGATGACGAATTTGTTATCGTTGAAAAGAAAAGATGTCCGAGTACCAGATAGATATCATAATCATTGCAGATAGCGGTAATTTGGTCACCTTTATAAACAGGATCGTAAATTCAAGGCATTTTACTCAAAAAACATCAAAAGTACGGAATCGGAGATCCCTAATTTTCCGATTTGGTAGACCTTGGAACCGGTTATGTTCATTCTCTCCAAATCCTGCGTGCGATGTCACAACTCCACTAAAAGTAACCGATTATTATTATTGGAAACAATTTTGTTTGTGTGGGCCTAAAAGAACATTGGGTGATGATGTTAACATTCGGGTTGTGCTGGAGCAGAGCATAGGAAAGCAACACATAGATTAGAACCATCCTTCAACAAACTGCAAATATTTCTCATATTGAAACTTTCATAATTGTAATTTCAAAAGAATCATCCTATCTCATCTAAGAATCTCATCCATATTGCTTACCGCTGCCCGGACACGATGAACAGATTATTTGTTCTATTCTGAGCTCCACATGTGTGAGTTTTCCGTAAGGCTGGTTGAGCTAAAGGTACGACAAGCTAGGTGTGTAGTTTTGATCAAATGAGACGATTTCCTCACAATCACGATTGGTTACAAAATGTACAAAATAAATGCATTAACCCAAAGCAAGCTGGCCGTGAATTAAATGAACATTTCTAAAATCGAGCTTTCCTGTTTGAAAACGCATAACCATATTTCGTGCTGGAAATCATTATTCGCAGAGTTCTGTACAATATCCGCATGCAGATCGTAACCATAGTTGCTTTTTTGTGGTCCTTTGATAGATATTTATTTATTGTAAACCTATTCCCAAAAGTTAACTGTTTGGAATTATTTTTAAACAAAGAATGCAACATCACACTATATTTGATTAATCCCTAAATTACACTGGAAATTGATTTCAAAGATCACGTGGAAATACCGTAATAGTTTTAATTAATCAAACACCCAGCATTTGTAATATATTGTAACTATTCCTCCAATCCAACAAACCTGATCAAAAATAAATTTGTAGGACAATAAAATAGTTCTATGTTTATTCAAAAAGTTAACAAAACAAGTCAGTTAAGTCAATTCTTCCAGTTTGTTACCATGAAAATTTATTCAACAAATCTTACGAAGTGCCGAATCAAGCGTCACAATAAACGTATTTTTCAGATATGCTGCTCAAGGCTAAATTTAAATAACTGAGTCATTCAAATTTATCAGATATCATACCGGAAAAGCTTATTGCCACCGGGGCAAATTAAGTGGACTACATCTCGGTGGGCAGCTATTTTCTAACTGGTCCAGATCCTGTCATGCCCCAATTATGTGGTGACTCTCGCTGCTGGAACAACAATGCACTCAATAACCGAGCGTAAATCAGCCTGGAGGATTGATTCAAGTGCGACCCTCTCAAATTGATCGATGTGCAATGAATGTGCACAGCCAGACTGTCCCCGCCTGACCAGTGCGGCTTACGGAGGTATTTATAGCCTGTCTTTTTCTATCCTCCAAACCGGCATATTCAATACTCGCATGCTTATTCATCACTGACTTCTTCTGCTAAAACTGGTGAATGACAATAGTGGGTGATTTGAGAATGAGAGTTGGTAGACATATCAATCATATTTCAGCAGTTAAAGTGGAACCAAGTCATCTCAGTGTGATTTACAAATAAGACTTGTGTCACCTCGTTCACATTGGGATTTCAAGTGTAACAGTTGTGAGATACTAATCACTTATGAGTAGTAGGTAACATTGTTGGTGATTACTTTGGACGATCAAAAATTAAGAAGATCGCCGAAAGCTAATTGCTACGTCTCAAAAACTCTAAACTTTAGTAAATGAGAGAAAAATTAGGGCGAGCTTTTCTCTGAGGTGGGTGAGAATATTCTGACGATTTACTAGTAACCGACTTAGATATGGAACGCCACTGTTTCGATATGTCGAAGTCCGCGCAGGAAGCAGATGATATTTGGAGCGTGTCCGGGGATTTGACAGGGCTTTCGCAATATCTTGGTGCAGACAGTGTCTTTGATCACGTGTTACCCTGTCAATGAATGTATCACAAGCGTCAAGATGCTTGGAAATAAAGAAATCAACTAAAAACTCTATGAACTCCACTGTAGAGGGACAAAAGTTTAAGGGCTCTCAAAAATAAGGTGAAATCTTTTTCTTTCAGTCTAGGGCTAAAAGCCGGGGAGCAGTATAGCCAATTTGGAAGAATGCAGTCAATCACAAATTTAAGAATAAGATTGTGTGGTACGGTCAGTTTCCTGAGCTGTGAGCATAGAAAAATGGTTTTCGAACTTTTGTAAAAACGATGATGACATGAGCAGACGAGCTCAGGTTATGGGTAAGGCTGACACCAAGATATTTAACAGATAGAGATTTGGGAATCCTCTGATTTTTAACTCTAAGTTCATGGAAATTATTAACTAATGAAAGATAACGGGGACTGGTTTCAAGATTAAACGGAACTTCAATGCACTTAATGATGGTAAGTACAAGGGATCGGGTCACAAACCAATGGTGAAATTCATTAAGACTGTCGTGGAGAAGTCTAAAACTTTCCGAAATATGGGCTGGGCAACCAATCAAAATATAATCAGCATATTTACAAGCAATAAAGAAGGGAATTAAAACAATAATGACCAGACCAAAGATTACTGGATTCGCAGACCTGACGATTGACAAGGACCGCGAAACTGGTCGTGTTATTCTGGAAATATTCTATCTATATCTGACATTCTCAGAAGCAATGGGTATCCAAACAAAATCATTCAACGCTGCACATCTGTGCTGCCCTTTCATAAGTTCTCCATTGACAAACTAACAACGTGGATTGCTCAAATGGTTTTCTCCGCGTTCCGATACTTTTGTGACACTCTAAGTCTGCTGTGTCGAGACAGTTATCGATCCGCATCAAAGAACACCATCCGCCCTGATTCATGCTGGTCCCGGATCTACCTGAAGTATGACAATCGTATTAACCCACTTGAAGCATTCAAGACTATGGATCAGGTCTAAGTATGTTAGATTACGCCCGTTGACCAGAACCGAAACCATGTGAAATAAATATTTCACCCAGAATCCCTTGTCCGAAAGTGCCTAATTCTTAGCTGTCCGTTTCCCCTGGGATCATGAGCCCATTCCTCGCCCTGCTCACACACATAACTTCCCACCATGGCACACAACCAACAGATATCAAGAGTAATTGCGGTGATCGGATGAGGGGACAAACAACCGTATGATCGCTCATCATCATCGTTATCGTCATCATCATCATCGTCATCATCATCATCATCATGATCACCATCATTATACAGCGTAATACAGTGAAGCGAACTCTGCTGATCGCTGTCGAACTCAAATTGCATACAAGGTAAAAGAGAATGTGTAAAGAGGATAGGAGTTGCACTTACTTTTGGAGACGGGAAAGCAAAGCGAACTTTTACGATCACCACAAAGAGTACACAGTCCAACGGTGCATACACTAACTAATCGCTCTGTGCATTTCCTCATGCCTCGTGATCACATGTTCAGAATTGAACACTTGTTATCATAATTTCATTTTCTAGCCTGTGTAGATCTTCTCCGGAAGTGATTTGTTAAAATGGGATGGACATTCAGTCGCTTAAAGGTTGGTTGGTAGAGGGATATGAGGTGAGTGGGTGGGACTTGTTTTACTCTATTAGGTCACCGCAATACTACAACGAATTCTGATGCGTCACACGTGTGATCGATCTTCGACCACGACAGCTGAATGGCATGGGCTTATCTCTTTTGTGCATAGATGAGTGTAAACAAAGGAATGCCGATGGCTTCGAAGCGGCTAGGGTGTGGTGACCCAAAGATTCGGACAGGTGAAGTGATACATTACTTCGAAGGTTGATTAAAGTTAAACAGTTAATAATCCATAGGTGTTCCCGATAATTTCGAACAAATTGGGC